>BHFT01000076.1:0-57137 GCA_004320025.1 Laticauda laticaudata | reverse complement strand
CAATGGATGGAACATTTTGCTCGTCTGCTGTGTCCTTTTTGCATCCGTTGGGCAGTGTGACATGGGCTTAACAACAAGGGTCTAGGAAGATAGAATTTTCTGCTGTTGTCACTGTCCCATGAAACATCTTGCCCCATTAGTGAGATGAGTCTCCCCACATTTCTGTCTTTCTGAAGGAGTGTCAAGGCTTAGCTCTCCAATTGTCATGGTGATCTTAAAGTGATATGCAACCCTAGGGGTCATTAGTAGGTTGAGGGCATTCCTCTTGCCTCTTCAACTTTTTAACTTTTAAATTACTAATCTCTAATTTTAAGTTGATTTTAATTCTAATTTTTTTTTAAATTCTGCTTTTTTATTACATTGCTGTAAGGTATTTTTATTTATAAACCACCCAGAGTAGGTGAGATGGGTGGTGTAAAAATTTGATAAATAAGTAAAGTTCTACCACTCTGATTTAAAAAAAAAAAGACTTTGTCTAGCTTTGTTTTTATGTGGAAACCATTTTTTGACTTTTTTCTTGAAACCAAAAGAAATGAAAGTTTAATTTGGGGGTTTAACCTAAGAATCAGTTATGATTATAGAATTTCTGTGTACTATTTTTAATTTTAGAGCAAGAAATTAATGCATATTTTTGTAATGGTATTGAGGAAAGTTGAAAATTATTTTTTCCATTTTTCTGCTCTTTCCTTTTTGACTTTTCTCTATTTTCTTTTTCTTTTAATATTTCATTCTTTGTTGAAACCCAATAAAATTGGGGTGCCGAGAAAAAAAGATAAAGTTCCAAAAATGTAATCAAACTTAAATTAAGTACACTAATACATAATCATGTGAACAGGATAATACATTACAATGTGTAATGTAAAAGTATATGCCCTTCTCTTTTCTCAGATCATTTTGCTTTGTATCATTTTTTCCCCCTTTAAACATTTTTATTAGGTTGGAATTAGTTTTATTAGGTTTCCTCCACTGGAAACATGGAGGCTGTTTGGAAAGATGGTTTAATGGTGGACAGGACCACATGGCTTGGAGCTCCAAAGTGAAAGTGAAAAGGACGATCATATGCTTCAAGATGTGGGTGAAGGAAAAGAAAAAGGGCTGAGATGCTGAGAGACCCTTCGTTTTATACCCTCTGTTGGTCTCCACCTTAGTGTTTCCTTTTTCTATGTAAGAAATGTATCCCATTGGCTGTTAGACTCCAGGAGTGGAGGTCTTAGCTAACTTTGTAGGCTTTGTCTGGACCACATGGCTTCACCTGAGTGCTGGCTGATGCAATCTTCCCAGGCCAAGTGGTGAGATGGGTAGAGCCTTTGTTATGTAGAATATTCTGGCCTAGGCCTTAATGGCCTGCCCATAAACAAAGGTGGGGGTGAGTTTCTGCTTCTGATGTGACTTTCTGCTTCTGAGTTTCTACTTCTCTTTTTAGGGGAATATTCTGCCTTTTTAATATATCCCAGCATATTTCATTTTTCCAGAGAGGGGTGGGTACTAACTTCCTACAGTACAAAAAGTAAATTGGAAGACACAGGTGGGGGGGGGAGAGGAAGGTGAGAGTGACTAAGGAAAAGAACAGAAGAAACATTGACTTCCAATTCCCTCTGTTGCAGTAAATAGAAGCATTAATATCAAACCATGACTTTTTGTTTTTCCATAATAACATAAGCTAGCCATTTCTATAAAAACATATCAATCTAATTGGTAAAATGCAAAATCAACATTTCATTTTTTTTCCATTTCAAGCACAAAGTTAAGAAGCAGTCTCCATGTGGAAACGAAGAATACTTATATTCTTTTCTTTAACTAAAACAATGCCAGACTAAAGGGACAATACATATAAACATTGCTTAGTAATTTCTTTAACTGATTCTCTCCCCCCCCCCCAACAGATTGATAAAAATTGAAAATCGTAGATTTGAGTAAAATTTGCATCTTGCAGGATCCAATTGAGTCAATCATCAGGACCAAAGGTTTATTTTTTCAAGCTTTCAGTCTGGTGCTTCCATCATCATGAATATGTGCACTGGGTTGTTCTACACATTATATTTATATGGTTCCTGATTGTGTATAGCTTTTAATTGTTAATTAGGTTGTTAATGGTTGGCTATTAACTTGTTAATTGTTTCCTTGTGCAGCTGCACCTTCAGCTACTAACTACCTGATAGGCTGCTGGTAAATCAGTACTGCTATTGATTGAGTGAGGTCTGATTTCCAGACTTCCAACCTTTGTCTAGCTATTTTTATCAAATGTTTCTTTTACTCCAGAGTAGTATAGAGAAGACTATAACCCATGATGGTGTTTCTTGTATCTATTCTGAACAGTTGTTTCTTTCTTCTTGTAAAACAAGAGTATTAAAGTATTATCTGAATATTTAATATTAAACTCTGCCTTTTTAAAGCAAAACATTGAATGATGAAAAGAAATTGTGGCATCAGACTATAACTGAGTTCAATGTTGTTGTTGCTTTACCCCCAGAATCGTCTGCCTGTCCCCTCCTTTCTGCAATTTATAGAACCATCTTTAGTTTCCAACATTTTAAATCTAAATCCTGCTTTCCAAGCCATGCTCAGTTACTTTCATTCTTAATAATTTCTTAACTTGATAAGGATTTTCCAATCAGTCCTTTCATTATGTGCTGGCAATATTAATTCAGGATGTATTCATGTTGAACAGTTCTATCTTATCTGAAGGAGACGGAAATACAATTGAAGTGGTAATATTCTTAAACTATAATTATATTCCCATTTGATGTGTCACTGGAATTACTTGCAAGTTAAAAGTAGGGAGCAAGGAAGTTACTATACCTGTGAATTAGTGATGAAAAGGTACTTAATATCAGCTTTAATAGATGGGAATCTCCCCAGTGAAAGCTTCACATTATTCTTCTTCTGAGAGAATTGCTCAGCCAAAACAGAAAGAGTTCTGAGCTACTTTTTCAGGCAACTGCTGGCCTAGTTATCAAAGATAAGTCTGCTGAGATCTTATATACATCAATAAGAGCTGTAACAATGCATTATTATGTTTTACAATGATCAACTTTACTTTTTGCAGTAGCCTTAAGGGATTAAAGGAATTAAATGGCTAATTGTACTGATGCATAATTGTCCAAAGTCTATGGCAAAACCAGGGGTCCTATATTGATATGTCAGTGAGGCCTCACCAGAATCATCAAGTGCTTTTGCAAGAGGCAACTGGACTGTTTTTCTTTGAAGATATTTCACTTCTCATCCAAGAAGCTTCTTCAGTTCTGGCTGGATGGTGGGGAAAGGAAGGATTCAAATGATACAGTTGGTCATTTGCATTCTTTTAGAGAGTCACTTGGTGGTTTCTCTGGGTCATGAGGGCCACCTGGGTGGTGCAAATGAGTGTGGAGCCTTCTTGGAACTGTTGAAAGAACTGTATTGTAAATTGGAGATAGATGATACTGTACCCTTCCCCCTCTATTGAGAGAGGGCTGTTCAGTTTTGACATAGATTTTGACATAAAAAAACTGATCAGCCCTCTCTCTATAGAGAGGGAGTGTTGTGGTTAGCCGGCAGCAGGTGCAGATGGATGAGGAGAGCGATGACTCTGATGAGGGGTCAGGACCATCAGGGAGTGGACTGCTGCCTTCAGAGTTTGTGGGGGCTGGCAGCAGTGATGAGGAGGTTCCTGGGGAGCCTGTGCCAAGTGCACGTGCATGAAGGATTACTCAGAGGAAAGAACAATTACAGCAGCACAGGGGACTCAGGAGTAAGGCTGCAAGGTAATGGCCCCTCCATCAAGAGGATAAAAGCCAGGTTTGAAAAAGTGTTCTTTGCAGAAAGCAAAGAAGCTCTTAAACTCAACTGGTGGACATCTTAGTTTGTGTGTGGAGAATTTTATAAATTAATTCTTATCTCTGGGTTTTTGGCAGCCTTGACAAACAAATAGCAAAGCTCTTTCTTGTTGGAGCTAAAAAGTGGCAAGCAGCCTTCAGAACAGAATTGCTATTAAATCTTAAAAGGTGGGGGCTGCTGCCTTTGTCTGTGTTTGCTCTTTGGGTTGAGTCAGAACAGGGAGGGATACAATACTATCTATCTCCAGTCTATAACACAATCCTTTCAACAGTTCCAAGAAGTCTCCTTACCCATTTGCACTACTCAGGTGACCCTCACAACACGGATAAATTTCCAAGTGGCCTCAACAATTATCTAAAAGAATAAAAACGACCAGCTGTCTACATGGAGTATAAATCCTTCCATTCCCACCATACAGCCAGAGCTGAAGAAGCTTCTTGGATGAGAAGTGAAACATCTTCAGAGAAAAACCAGAAAGTCCAGTCACCTATTGAAAAATCACCTTTGGGACAACCATGACCTGGATGACTGAGAATCTCCATATACAAAACCATCAGAACTATTTCTGACTGGAAAATTGTGTTGTTGACTAGATATATTCCATAATCACCAAACTGGCTTCTCCTGAAAATTGTTTTAAAAGCATCACTTCTCTGTAGGATTTTCTAAAAGTAAAGGAAGATAACAAGATGCTTACTGGAACTAGAATTGATTTTCTACCTGTCTGCAATCTTTAGGTAATATGGCTGTATTTGATTGATTGATATTTCTTACCTAGTGCATCCTGTTATCCAAATACCTCCCAGTTTGGCTTAGTGGTGGGATTCAATTTTTTTTTACCACCAGTTCTGTGGGTATGGCTTGGTGGGCTTGCTTTGCACATGCACACAAGCTTTGAGCACGTGCACGCCAAATACATGCTTTGTGTGTGCGGAGGGTTTGCTACTGACCTTCTCCTGCAATCCTGCACTCTCCCTGTGTCTTCAATAGCTGATGCTCAGAAATCCACTGTGCTGCACAAAGCGACTGAGCTTTAAAATCAGGAAATATAGGTCAGAATAGAGCCAGGATGGGTGGGGAGGTCCAGCAGCTGATCGTCGGAGCAAACTGGTTTACTTACAGATGATCCTCAAAGCTACTGGTTCAGCTGAACTGGACTGAACTGGTAGAATGCCACCACTGGTTTGGCTCTAGCCTTTTGCAGTTTCAATATACTTCCTGGCCTCATTTCATTTTCTTGATCAGATCCAATTTACAACTGACTTGTCTATGTAAAGCTGGCACCTTTATTCTTTAGAGGAAGGTTGGAAAGCAGGTCAAGGTGACTTATAAAGAAGCCTTGGCTTGACAGAGAAGTGAGGTACACTGGAGACCTTCTTTCATGACCCTTTGTTCAGTTGGTAGCAGCATGGAATAAAATAATTTCAAGGCAACCCTGGGTGACTTCCCAAAAGAGATACATGACTTTAAGGATGTGCAAACATACTCTCCCAGTAGGAATTTCTCATTTGCATTGCTGATTGCTGGATCCTGATAAACTGATGACAGATCTAGCAGAAGTACATCTGCATAGGAATGTCTATCAACCCAGCCACCCTCTTGCTCTTTCCCAATTGGTCTTTTTAGTCTACTTATCACTGAACTAAATGCATTACATTTTCTGTAAAGTGTTCATGATTTAAGATCTATATACTGTATTAGCCTTGAAAACTTTAACTTGTTAAGATCTCTTTTCATAGTTTGCAATCTATGAATAATCCCATGGTTATTTGATGGCCTTGTATGTCATTAGCCTTAAATATTTTATAATAAATTATATTAATTAGATCGATTTTTTTAGCATTTCTATTGGACCAATTTCAGAATTAACATTGTCTGGAATGCACAATAGTAAAGACAAATACACAGATAAAGGGTTTTGTGTAGAATTGATAGTTATGGGAAAAAGAAAGAAACACCCTGGTGCTAGCCTGAGGAATCTCCCCCTTTTTGAAGTCTGCAGAACAGGCAAGAATTGAGAATCACTTTGTACGAAAGGGAACTCTAAGTAAAAACAACAACAACCATTCTCTTCCATCTCCAAAAATCCAAAGTTTTAGAATAAGACCTCCAAACATAGGAGCAAACAACAACTATTAGAGTTTTGCCCGGTTGTCAGGGAAGAGTAAAACGATAGCCGGTTACCATTACAAGTAATCAGCCCAAATACCTGCCACAGGGGACCTGAAACAAAGCCTAAAGATAAGAAGCAAAATCAGAATACAAAGTGGGTACCATGGGAAAATGCAAATAAGTTTATGGCAAAACAATGTCTCCTCACAGCACAAACTGTTATCTCAATATTTGAGCAGCTTCCATCCATAAAACATGAATTGGAGCCTTTGAAAAGAGATACAGTGGTTTTTGTTTCAAAGCAAGAACTTATATTTTATATTAAATTGATTATATATCAATTATAGCTTCATTTTTGGACCTTTGAAATGCATGAGCTTTTCTAATAATCTTTAGTATTCAATCCTGATGGAGCTGGTGCAATCGGAACCATTAATGGATTAGAACACCAATACTTGCAACTCTATTTCAGCATTGTTAACTTAAAGAACCTGTTGAGTGGCATGGTAGCCTAGAATTGAAGACCTAATCTTCCACATGGAAGTTTGAGAGTTCCATAGCCAGTGACAGATGTTTCTCTATTAGGGAGCAAAGAGAAAATATATGTTGTGAACTCCCTATAGGCATCAGGAAGGACACCCAGCCAGTAAATGCTCAGTTCCATTCAGTTCCTTGATTCCACCCTGAAACAAGAGACTACAGGGTCTTAAAAAGAAAAGAAAAAACCCTGAAAGAACCTATTAATTTTCCTGAAGTTTCTTACAGATCAGTATAACAATTTAGTTCAAAATTTAGGAAAGGAAATTATTTCATGTTCATCTCCATAACTCTAGATGACACATAATGAGCCTATGCCATCTAAGTCTGCAAATTCTTCTCCATTCTGTCTTTCTAAGCTTGCAGACATCTTCTTTTAAATATCAAAACAACTTTCCCCACTTCTCTGTCCTCTGCTTCTTTCATTTTGAAACAAATTGCATGATGAAGAGAGATGGAGATCTCAAAATGTCACCACAGTTGTGAGCATAGTTGGCTGGTTTTAATGAAAAATGTTGATTGATGTAGATTTTGGATTTTTTTAAAAAAAGAATTATCATCTTGTCATACTTTGTTTTATATAGATTTGTTAGGGAAGTTTTTGAATGTGGTTATCAGATCTTTCTAACTGATACTGATTACACTTAAGATAATATCTTCCCTATCTTGCATTAAAAACTAACAGAGTTTTAGAGTTACTCAACAAAATTGCAGAGAAACAAACAGCACATCTTTCAGTAAACCGAGATATCGTATTGATAAAACATGATGTATAAACTTTGTTCTGTTTCTGAAACTTCTAGAATGGTACTCAGAGATCTTTAAAGTCACTTACTGAAGCCCCAAGGAATATTATAGGATTAGTTAAATAGGCCACATAAGAAGAAAATCCAATTTTCTTACATTAACAGGAGAGGAAACAGGCCTGGTTGAGAAATTGAGCTGTGTTGACTTCTCTGTCTATGTGTGCTTTTTACAGCTTTGTCTGGTTCATCAACTAGTTGGGGAAAAAGAACCACATGTTCAAATTGGAGTGCATCAGAGGTGGTATTCAGCAGGTTCTGACCAGTTCTGGAGAACTGGTAGCGGAAATTTTGAGTAGTTCACAGAACCGGCAGATACCACCTCTGACTGGCCCTGCCCCCATCTATTCTCTGCTTCCTGAATCCCAGCTGATTGGCTGGGTCTTCTTTTGTTGCCCTGCACAGGAGAAAACAAGAGAACAAAGCAGATTAGTGGGGTGGGGAGGGAGTGGGATTTTGCAATAACCTTTCCCTGCCACACCCACCACGCCATGCCATCAAGCCACACCCACAGAACTGGTAGTAAAACTTTTTGAATCTCATCACTGGAGTGCATCAATTCACAGTAGATGGTGTATGCTGGAAAACAATGGAAAATTCAGCTACTTGGGAAGGCTACTTCAAGGTCTCAGATAACGGTTTTCACTTCAGTCAGTTAACACTAGCCTGCAGTAGTAATTTCCAAGCTCATTTAAAGTGTAGGCATAAAGCCCTAAAGTGATTGCAGTGAAGGGATTTGATGGGCAGCCTGTACACATATACACCTGCACAGTCCTTAAAATTGGCTTCTAAAACCCTGCATACAGACTAGATGTTAAGTGGTGTCATAGTATATCATGAACTCCTGCCCTGGGAAAATTTTGGTTCCTTTATGTTCCTTTTTAGTGACTTTTAATCATTTGTTGTTGTTTTGCCTAGAATTTGATGGAAGGTTTTTATCTCTCATGTCAGTGTGTAAGAAATTATGAGCTCGGATAGCCATAACAACAAGTCAGCCAATGGGAACTGTTTAGTGACTAAGAAACAAGGTCTGTTATGAGCCATGTCCAAACCTTGACATTGCTTACCTTGACTGAAATAAGGGGCGTGCATAAGTGCACCATCTTGCCTCCAATCCCTGTCCTATTGTCCCCATTTAATCATACCTATTTTCTGTATTCTTACTCATGTTTATACTTATCCCTATTATTTTGTAAGCAATTGACAAATAAAATAAATAAATAAATAAAATAAATATACGAGTTGGTTTGTTCTTACAGTAATTGCTTCTGTGATTATGACTTCTGGATTCTGAGTTCTGGTTTTGGCTTCTAAAAAGTATTGTATACATGCATCATACTTTATATTATTGTATATAAAGAAGTTTCTTCTATAAATGAATCCTGCTGAATTATTTATTTGTGTGCTGGTTGTATTGCTGCAAACTCTGACACTTCATGCTGCTGATTTTGTTATTCATTAACTGGCCTTTTAAAATTAACAAACAACAGTTTAACTGCAGGTCCAGAGCGATCCTCCTAATTATATCCAAAGATATAGCATCTACAACCAATGGACAATTCTGTCCCATCTTCTCTGTTTCCCTTGGGGGGAAAATGGTCTCTGAATGTCAATGGGATTTTAACAAAAAATGATGTAATTTTAGCTATTCCTTTACCCCTAGCTTACAAAATCAGTGGCAAAGAGTTTGTAGAAATGGCAGCCTCAAATATTTGGGAGGGATCAGGTTACTAATCCTTGATATGTATTGACTGGTAATGGTTTTCCAGTGTTTTAGACTGAAAGATCTCTGTTATACTTGAAACTACTACAGATTCTGACTAGGATCTTCTATTTCAGGGGTGTCAAACTCATGGCCTGTGGGCTGGACACTGGCTACCCCCACCCCCATTTTAGCAAAGGGGGAAAAAGTGGCAATATGTCACATGATGATGTGTTCTTGCAAGTTTGACACCCCAGTTCTTTCTGAAGGTGATCTGTATGCACGACCTATTACTGAAAAGTGGAGCCTTTATATTTTGGTTTGGAAAAGAAACACATTGGAAAACACCACAAGGAAACAATGACCAAATGGATTCATAACATTCTTCTTTATTGTACTCTCACTTGGCAGATGAATTTTCTTCCTGAATCTGAGAAGTTTGTACAGAAATGTTTACTGGCAAGTTTGCCAGAGTGCCTGAGAAGAGAAAAGGGGATTGAAAGGGTTGCACTTGCTTCCCACTCCCCCCTTTTTTATTAGGAGCTCACCTTAGGTGAGCTTTCTAAAAGCTTAGCACACTTACAATAATGCTAGAGTCTTCGCAAAGAAGCTTCTTGGTCTCTTTAGTACAACATATTTTCCAAATTGAGTGCAAGTCTGCAAGTCCTGAGTGGATTTTCCACAAGGGAATAGTGATGACTACATTTCTTTTGTGTCTAGTATTCACTCCATTATGAACTCCTCTCGAGCAAAAACCTCTAGTCTACCTATCAAAATTAATGATGAAATTATCCTCCACCTGCAAACTTGATTGCAATCACTTCATATTTGCAAACACTTAATGATGTCAACCAGAACAACGTGTGTCCTCTGCAGGGAGAACTTCCTGAATGTCACTTGGTTTTCCCTTCAGCACATTTGTCTGAAAACAAGACAAAAAAAAAAAAATCACCACGATTTTGGATGGCTGGATGAAACTTACAAGATTATATTTGAAAGAAAAATGGCAGGAATGTTCTTGTATTTGTATTTCTGCTTCCCCACATACTCAATTTGTACATTTATTGATCAATATTCAGGTGATCAAAAGACAGATGCAGCATAACAAGTACTGCTGGAATTTTAGATCTTGTCAAAGTGAAATACGAAGACCATGTCAGGAAATAGGATATATATATATGAAAGGATATTCGGTGCTTTATTTTTTCATGAGCAGAACAGTGATACCTTTGTCTGTCTCCTTGTAGAACTTAATAAGCATTAATATTTTCATATAAAGGGACTAATTTAACTGTGAGGGCACTAAAATGGACATTAAATAGACAAATGCAGACTCATTTTCTCTTTCCTCCCCTTCTCTCCCTATGTTCCACAGCTCTTGAAGGTTTCCATAATACCTAAGAAAATTATTGGAAGTCATGGTCTGGTTCTTTTCAAATGTCATTGTCCCAGAAAAAAACCTGTAGGGTTCAGATAAGAGCTAAATTGTGAAAGGAGCACGGAAAATAGCTTTTATATATTAAAAAAAAATCTGAGTCACTCAAAGTAGAAATTTGCAGTAAGAAAGACTCCTCTGCTTTATCACTTTGGACAGTCTCTCAGAGGTAGAGCCAAAAGAGAGAGAGAGTGACTTGGGCCACAGTGGAGGGAGGACAGAGCCAGGAATTTAGAGATGCCAAAATGTATTCTTCCTTGCAAGTCGGGATTATCAATCCGTCTCTTTTGCTTCTGCATTTCAAGTATGTTAGATCACAGCTTCTAGAATATTCGGCCACTGTAGCCAATCAGTTGGGCTCTTTTATGGGCATATCTACAGTGCATCCTTAAACTGATACAATCCTGTGCTTTAAGCTGGTTTAAGAAAATCTTGTCTAGACTTACAGTAAACATTTTACAAAAGCTTGCAAAGTATTCAATCTAAATAAATTCAATCTGCTTTCCTAGTGCAATACCTTCCCAACACTCCAAAGCCAGCCTTTCCTTCCTTCCTTCCATTCTTCCTTCCTTCCTTCCTTCCTTCCTTCCTTCCTTCCTTCCTTCCTTCCTTCCTTCCTTCCTTCCTTCCTATCTTCCTATCTTCCTTCCTTCCTTCTTTCCTTTTGTTTTAACTAGTAATGTTCTATATTACATTTTATGTGTTGTTCTATATGTTTTATAATAGCAGTCGCCAAAATTTTGGTGGGGCACAGAGAAATGTCACCCCAGAGCACCCCCAAAAGCAATTAATCCAGGCTGCACCACCCACATGGTCCATGGGAACCTTCCTCACTCCTTACTGGGCAAACTTGCCTGCTAATTTGCTCTTTTTCCTTTTTCCGACCATCAGCTGTTCTGCTGTGCTGGGAGATTTAGATTAGCTAGGAAGCAGGAAATAGTTGGATTTCTTGCTTTCTAGCTAGTCTTTAGATCTTTGGCTCTGCTTTTAAGCACAGCCAAACCTCCCTTAGGACTGACGGTTCTATTATTTAGTGCAGACTCATGGCAAGTAAATTTTATGTGATAGACTGAGCTAGCCAATGGCAGATAGATAGATCTCTGAATGATTATGTGAGCAACACAATCTGCCTGCCTGCTTTGCCTGATTTTGGGTAAAAGTTGCTCTTTTTTTTATAAAAAGATCAATATTTATATAAATATTTATATTTACATACAAGCCATGCCCAGCCAGTCACATGACTACCACCCACAAATGAGGCCATGCCCACAAAACCAGATAATGGTCCCTGGAATTCAAAATTATGAGTTTGATGGTCCCTGAGGTCCAAAAGGTTGGCTGCCCCTGTTCTATAATATCCTGGCATCAAGTATTCCAACAACTATCTACGCTAGCATTGTTATGAAAAATACTTCTAGAAGGCATTAGAGAGCATGGCAACCATTAACTTGTTTGAAGGGCATTTCTGTCTTAAAGCAAGAAAGTGAAGCATGAAAAAGTGTATGGAAATATGAAAATATTTTTGAGGTAGGTGAGGGGAGTAAAGGCAAGATTGTCCATTCCTGCCATCTAAAAGTAGTTTTCAGGTTGTTCTGGGGGATGGGGCAAATTGCCAGTGGAGAAGAGGACTTTAAGAGCTCAAAGTGCAGAATGTTCACTAGTTGATTAATTATTATTTCAGATATTGGTGTCATTTTTCCCTTTCCACTGTATTTTTGTCCATAATCAATGGACAAAAAAATCCAGACACTGAAACAGGTTTTGGACTTAACATTTTTGTTGATTATTTGTACTGCCCTGAACAATTGTTTCAAATAATGAATTCTAGTGGAGAGAGGTTTTTATTTCCCTCTTTGAAGAAAAGGAAATAAAAATCCCTACTATCTGGAGGGCAACCAATGGTCTCCAAGAACTTCATCCCTCAGATGAATCCATTTGTTGTGGTTACTACTGGGTTGAAATTTCAAGCTTCAGAAATGCCTTAGGAAAATGTTAGGAGAGAGAAAGTATAAAGGGACAATGTCCTTCAACGATGGAGCTTTTATCTTTCCCCAAGAACAATTTCTTGTTCAAAATAAAGAAAGAAATATGCCCCCTTCTCTCACTCCATCTTTGACAACACTAGGATTTGGGCTGAATCTGACAGAGAAGTGCACAGCTGACATACAATTCTTAGGATCTGTGTATATGTGTGGGTGGATGTCTATGTGAAACACTGCTCTAGATTCCATCAAATTTTGCCATAGGGTTGCATTTACAATTTTAAGCCCATGTCACACTGCACCAATGGATGGAAAGAGGATGTAAAACGGAGAAAAACGCTTGCTTGCTTCTGGCAAGGCTTTTCATTTTTACAATCCCCGGGTGCCCTTCGTGTAACATTCTAAGTACCCTGGGTTGTAGTTCGTTAGGAATGACTACCCGATCACCCCACAGTAAACACCCCTTTTGAATAGAAAGTTCAGTCTGTCTGGTCCGGAAAGGTTTAAAGTTTTCAGTTTTTTGGTTTTCCGGCCAGCCTTTACCTACCCAGCTAAGAACGCGGGCGGTCAATGAGTCTTTCGTGGTGGCTCTGGAGACATCATAAGCTGATATGGGTAGATCGGTGCAAGTCTCTATTTGTAATGCTGTCATCGCTGGTGCCGGGTCTTCCACGGTTGCTGGTAAGGGTGCTCTGCTCAAAGCGTCCGCATGGGAAATGTGTTTCCCTGGTCGATGTGTCAGAGTGTAGGAATAGGCTTGCATATTTTGGAGTAACCCAATTTACATATAGAACAGGTATCAAGTGAATTGTTGCAAGTTTCAGTCCTGAGTCCTATCCTCTTGAACACATTTGAGAACAATAAATGAAGAGAAAGAGAACATGCTTCACAGATGTCCAAGTGATAAAATGTAGTAGAATAGCTAATAACTTAGTACGCAAATATTGTATAATACTCAAAACAATCTTTACAGCTTAGTAAAATCAGATGAATAGGCAGGATGACACTTAACAGGGATAAAAGCAGAGGTTGTCACCTAGAAAGCAGAAATTAATGACACAGATATAGAATAAGGAATTAACTTAGCATTAGGACTTGTGAAAAAGATCTTGGAACAAGACTAATCATTTGCTAGCTGAATACGAGTTCAGTCTGATGTAGCTGCAAAGAAAGCAAATAAAATTTTCAATTGTGGCAACAGAACTTTCATTTCTAAATCACAGAAAGCAGTGGCATCTTCAGTGATGGTCACCAGCTTAAATGGGCAAACACGACTGGTGACCCTTTGTACACATATGCAGTGCACGCAGTGTACACATTTTAAAAATGGGAAAGGCTTCAATAATCTGGTTGGGTCTGCCATATTGAAATCAGTAACTATAGCTGAGGATGCTTCCAGAAATAGTTCTATTTTATTCTGATTTGAACAAATCTTGCTACTGGGTCTAGTTCTAGGTTTAAAAAGAATTGTGAAAAACCAGAAGAGGTTCACAGAAAGACAACAGATAATTATACACTTAGTAAGGTACTGAATTGTATGCAACCCAAAACCCCATAGAATTGCTTCCTCGTCACATGTGTTCAACAAAGCCTGGAATCTTTCTTGAATGATTCAAGTTGGATCTCATGGAACCAAGATGGCAACCAGGCAACAGCAACCTACAAAATTTTCTATCCTGGGACTAGTTTTATTCCCTTTGGTCAAGCAACTTAAATATACCATCCAGAGGCAAGAGAAGAAGCTAGACTAGCTGCAGCACTGGAGTTCAAAAATGCAGTAAGATTGGGAACAGATGAGAATTAATTCCCATTTCCTCCTACAGAAATACCACCAGTGGTGAGTTCCTTATCCAGGAAGAAGAATAGCTTCATGGCTCTAAGTCCTTCCTCTTCCCAAAGAGAAGAGGATCCTAGCAATCATTTAAAAGCACCAGCCCAGAGCAAACTAACCACAGAGATAACCCTTCAACAAGCCCCATGTATCTCCATAACTCAACATTTAATGACAACTATCAATGCCAGCAAAAATCTTGACTGTAGTAAAGTCCTACAATGAATAGGTCACTTTGCAGCTAAGGTGGGTAGCTTCAAATAAGCATTTGATACAATGACTAATGACTGACTGATTTCACATGATTTACTTACAAAGCCAGCCACCTCAAAGAGAATAGAGCTGGAAGGGACCTTGGGGGGTCTTAATCCAACCTGTCAAGCCTGAAATTGACATATGTGTAGCCATTTTAGTTTGGCTTAGTATATATTCTTTTTCTTACTTTCTCTGTGGCAGTCATGGGGGGGAAGGGTTTCAGGCTTGCCACATTCCTAAGGGGGGAGGAGTGGAGATAGGGAGAGTTGTTTAAGCTAGGTGATTCTTCTTCCCGTGGGAAACTTAGTTCTTCCCATGCTTAGGCCCCTTGAGGTGGGGATTTGAATTATTTCCATTGGAGAATGTGACTTTTGGGGGCTGTTTCTAACTTTTGATATTGTGGGGTAATTCCGGGTTGTGTCAGATCTGGAATTACCATGGCCTTTGCCAATTTGTTCTTTTGTTTTTAAATGGATTTCATCACTTGGAAACCCTGCTCAAGCATGAGACCTTATATCATTTCAGACAAATGACTGTCCAGTCTCTTCTTAAAAACCTCCAGTGATGAGGACCTATAACTTCTGAAGGGAAGCTGTTCCACTGGTTAATTGTTCTCACTGTTAGGAAGTTTCTCTTTAATTCCAGGTTGCTTCTCTCTTTGTTTAATTTCCATCCATTGTTGCGTTTTTTTTGTCTTGCCTTCTTGTGCTTTGGAAAATAGTTGATCTTGTCCTCTTTGTGGCAACCTCCTAAATACTGGAATACTAATATCATGTCTGTCACACACACCCTCCCCCAGTCTTTCTTTTCTTTCCTAACCCTAACCCTAATCCTAACCCTAACCCTAACCCTAACCCTAACCCTAACCCTAACCCTAACCCTAACCCTAANTGGAACATTTTTCTCATCCGCTGTGTCCTTTTTACAAACGTTTTGCATCCGTTGGGCAGTGTGACAGGGCCTTAAGACAGCATTGAATCCCCATTTTTCTTCTGTCATCTATTTTTCTGTCACTATCACGGTGTCTCCCCAAAGCATTATAAATATTGCTGGACTCAAATGATGCTTTAAATTTCTGCAACAAACTTGTGGGTAGAATATTTTCTATCACTTTCTGAAAGGAAAGCAAGCACTGAGAGGTAAGAAGGTGTCAGTGGTAGCACTATTTCTGGGATAGGAGTGGAGTGGAAGGAACCAATGAGCATTTTTCTTTTGGATTTAATTGAAACATAAGCAACCAATAGCTGCAGAGCATAGAAAAATGACCATAGACTTGACATGTCTATGGAGAGTCTCAGTCATCCAGGTTAACCCTAACCCTAACCCAAAACTAAGCTTAACTCTAACCCTAACCCTAACCCTAACCCTAACCCTAACCTTAACCCTTACCCTAACCCTGACCCCAAACTTAACCCTAACCCTAACCCTAACCCTAACCCTAACACTTACCTTAACCCTAACCCTAACCCTGACCCCAAACTTAACCCTAACCGTAACCGTAACCCTAACCCTAACCCTAACACTAACACTAACCTTAACACTAATACTAACCCTAACCCTAACCCTAACCCTAACCGTAACTGTAACCCTAACCTTAACCCAAACCTTAAACCTAATCCTAACCCTAACCCAAAACATAGCTTAACCCTAATCCTAACCCTAACCCTAACCCTAACCGTAACCCTAACCCTAACCGTAACCCTAACCCTAACCCTAACCCTAACCCTAACCCTAACCCTAACCCTAACCCTAACCCTAACCCTAACCCTAACCCTAACCCTTACCCTTACCCTTTCCCTAAACCCTAACCCTAACCCTAACCCTAACCCTAATACTAACCAGTAAAACTGAACACAAACCAAGCACCATAACTTTAAATTGTGAACCTAATCCTAACCCTAACCCTAACCCTAACACTAAACCCTTAATCTAACCCAACCCCTAAACCGTACCCTTACCCCTAACTCTAACAATTTTTGCAGTGCCCTCGTGTTGCAAACTGAAAATGAAATTGGCTGAACTCATTTGTTGGGTCCAAGTGCCCCATTATTACTTGCTACATTTTACTTTTGTATATTCAAAATTGAAAATGTCTTGGTTTTTTTTATACCACATACTTTTCATGGGTCTGCTGTTGAAGCTGTTTCAAGCTGATTCATAAAATTTTGAGTACTATCTTGTGTAATTAGGGGACTAGAGGCTAAAACATGTAGAGTATGGTTTCTGGAATTCGGTATGTGTAGGTTGATGAAGGGGCGTAGTGTCTCAGTGGCTAAGATGCTGAGCTTGTCGATCAGAAAGTTCAGCAGTTCGATGTTTCGAATCCCTAGAGCTGTGTAATGGAGTGAGCGTTCTTTACTTGTTCTAGCTTCTGTCAACCTAGCAATTCGAAAGCATGTAAAAATGCAAGTAGAAAAATAAGGACCCATTTGGTAGGAAGGTCACAATGTTCTATGTTCCTTTGGTGTTTAGTCATGCTGAGCACATGACTGGAGACTTCTTCAGACAGTGCTGGCTCTTCGGCTTTGTAATGGAGATGAGCACCACCCCCTAGAGCCAGAACTGACTAACATGTATGTGTGAGGGGAATCTTTACCTTTAGTTTTATGAAAAGAAGAACTAATGGTGAAATTATAGCAGTGTTCCAACATCTCAGAGATTGCAAAGAAGAGGGAGTCAACATTTTCTCCATATCACTTGAGGGCAGGAGAAGAAGCAATGGATGGAATCAATTAATCAAGGAGAGAAGCAACCTAGAGCCAAGGAGAAACTTCCTGACAATGAGAACAATTAAATCGGTGGAACGACTTGCCTTCAGAAGTTGTGGATGCTCGAACATTACCGGGTTCTAAGAAGGGATTGGATAGCCATTTGGGATAGGGTTAAATGGGATAGGGTTTCCTGACTGAGCAGGGGTGTGGATTAGAAGACCTCCAAGGTCCCTTCAAACTCTGTTCTGTTCTTTTCTAATTCGGTGTGTGTTTTGGTATTCTCACTCAGTTCGAAACTACACAAATCACCAGTTAGTTTCCTAGACAATTCAAAGCTTTGAATTACTGATTCTAATTCAATACTCAGATGCTGTATCTGCAGGACCATCAAGATTAAGTAGGCTGCTGAACTCCAGTTTCTTTCAGTGTTGAAATGCAAGGGTCTTCAAAGCATGCCTTTTCATTTGCAGTCCTTAGGCATCACCATGACCCTTCACCTTCTGAATCTCCGACCATCCATCAAAACAAGACTAGTCCATCAGACCAGAGGCTGAAATGGTCTGACTACTTCTTCTGATAAAGAACTAATCAGTAGAAGAACTTGTCTCCAGAAGTTGTGGGTGCTCCCACATTGGACATTAAAAAAAGAGAAAGATGGGTCAGCCATTTCTCTGAATGGGTTTCCTGCTTGAATAGAAATTTGGACTAGAAGTCCTCCAAGATCCCTCCCAACTCTTTTATTCTATTCTCCAAAGCACTTGAGGGCAGGACAAGAACTAATGGATGGAAGTTAATTAAAGACAGATCCAGCTGAGAACTAAGGAGAAATTTCCTGGCAGTCAGAACAATTAATCGGTGGAATGGCTTGCCTCCAGTAGTTGGTGTGCCATTCATGTGAAAGGTCTCTTGATTGAGCAGGGGGTTGGACTAGAAGACCTCCGAGGTCCCTTCCAACTTTGTTAGTCTGAATGGTCTTTTACTAGCTGGCACATCCAGTGTACTCTCTCTCCCTCTTTTTTGCATTCTTTTATTTTCCTTAAAAACTTGATCTCTATAATGATCTGGGGCATGGCACAAAGGCAACATAATCAGATAATCAGTAGGAGTCCCTTTATTAGCTCCAATTTTGCCTCCGATGTCTCCTAGCTGGAGAAAAACTCTCCCAGGAACAGCCTTTGGCTGCAGAGAATCAAGTCCAAAATGTGGTCAACAAAAACTGTCACTATAAGCCCAATCAGGGCAAGATGAAGTAATTAGTCTAGC
Source organism: Laticauda laticaudata (assembly GCA_004320025.1). Taxonomy (NCBI): domain Eukaryota; kingdom Metazoa; phylum Chordata; class Lepidosauria; order Squamata; family Elapidae; genus Laticauda; species Laticauda laticaudata. Next base: position 38,693 of record BHFT01000076.1, on the reverse strand, counting down.
AGGGCAGATGAAGGAATACCAGACAGAAAGCATAGCAATAACTCAACATGGTTGGGAGGATGCCAAGAATGCAAATAACCAAAGTACACACAAGATAAACTCTCATTTGTTCCCAACAGACACCACATTCAGTGTGCATCTCTTTTAAACTCCCTTCCCAGATGCGACGAATGAAGACAATCAGGGTCCTTTCCTCCCCTATAAGCCACGCAATCCATGTTGCTCCCTTCTCCATTCCTCCCTGTGTGCCCTAGGATGAAGAGAGGGTGGGCTTGGGTCTTCCTCTGAACTCCCTCTCCTTTGTTCTACCTCTTCCCTGCTTTGCCCAGCCAGACTTTTCCCTTCCCCAGTTTCCTTCACGGGCAACAGAGCCACACACTCCCACTCCCTGACGGCTGTTCGTCTTCCTCCTGGATTCAGACTCCAACAGGAGCATGACATCTCTGCTCTTACTTATATTTAATTTTAATCTGAGTTTTAAAGAGTTGAGAAACTGTAGGTGGTTCAGAGTCATCTTTAATTGAAGGAGTTTATAAGCCTTGAAATGAAATGATGATTATGATATTTCACATAAAGATGATTATCTAATAAGGCTATGTGAAGGGTGTTTTGCCTTGGGAAACACTTGATCAAAGCAGTCCTAGAAAGTGCTTTGACAGAGTGAGTTAGTCCCTCGCTTCTAAATATCAAAGTCAAGTTGGCACATCACTTTGATTCAATTAAAATGCACAGAAACCCAATTAGATTATTTCATATTAACCGCTAGTGCTGGAAATCTTGTATTGTACATGGAATTTTTGGCAGAAAGAGTAATTAACTTATGGTTAGTTGGAAAGACTACAGCAGTTGGGTCTGTTTAGCTTGGAGAGATAGGCAATAAGGAGAAATGTAATAGAGCTATAAACTATCATGAAAACAGTTTTTTAAATGACCTTGTAATCCCTTGCATCGGAGTGGAGTCAGGATGATTGAATGGAGCTGAGCATTTACTGGCCTGATGCCATTCCTGACACCTACACGGAGCTCATATCGGTGGTGGGATTCTATTTATTTTACTACTGGTTCTGTGTGCGTGGCTTAGTGGTGTGGCAGGGGAAGGATACTGTAAAATCTCCAGTCAGAAGTGGTATTTGCCAGTTCTATGAACTACTCAAAATTTATGCTATCAGTTCTCCAGAACTGATCAGAACCTGCTGAATACCATCTCTGGCTCACAGCATATATTTTCCCTTTGTGCCCAGAGAGAGAAATATCTGTCACTACCTAGGATCAAACTCACAGCCTCCTGATTGTGAGGCGAGAGCTTCACTTCTAGGTCACCACACCGCTCACCATGAAAACATAAATAATATGAAGATATTATCCCCCTTGCTTTCTGATGTTTTAAAAACAGTTATCAGAGGTGGTATTCAGCAGGTTCTGACCAGGTCTGGAGAACTGATAGAGGAAATTTTGAGTAGTTCAGAGAACTGGCAAATCCCACCTCTGACTGGAGATTTTACAGTATCTTTCCCTTGGCATGCCCACCAAGCCAACAGAACCGGAAGTAAAAAAATTGAATCCCACCACTGGTTGGCCCCAACCTTGTTGCTTCTTGAAAAGGCCCTAAAACATTATTTTGACAGCAGGCCTGGAGATCATGAGTAAAATTTGAGTCCATCAAGTGGCTGATTTGATTGAGTGGTTCAGGGGTGTCAAACTTGTAGCCTGCAGGCCATATGTGTCACATGCTGGCCACGTCCACACCCAGTATAGTGGCGAGGGAGTTGTGATATGTTACATGACAACAATGTATCATGGCAGGTTTGATACCCTTTGTGTAGTTGCTTCTGTGGGAGATAGGATGAGGGAATATTTTGATGTATTGCATTATGCCGTGGATTTTTTAAAATGTCATAAGCTTCCCACAGTCATCTATATGTGAGTTTAAACAATTTTAAAAAATTGTACAGAAACAGAAATTTAATGAGGTGCAGAGGGATGGAAGGTATGACCAGAACATCCTCACAGTGGACAAAGAATATAAGTAAGAGATGTTGCAGTATTTCATGGATGAACTATTTTTTTTAACTGGGTAAAGAATTTTGGAAAACGAACGAAGTTCTTATTGAACAATAAAAACAGAAAGTTTGATGTATAACAATATGCATCCATGCATGAATCAAACTAAAATAACTACATCTGTAGACTGACTCAATTAAAAATCATAGTCTGAATAGGTGTTAACACTTTGTCAGGTTAATCTGTATTGGCCAAATCATAGAAATAAGTATCTATGGATGAGGGAATTCTGTCATTCCAGACCATGGTTGTGCCAAAGCAGAGGTGGGCTTCACATAATTCAACAACAGGTTCTGCCTAGTGTAGAACCGAAATGTGAGTCTTCCAGCTTGCACGCAGCTTCAAACACACAGAAATTTCATATGCGTGGCTTCCAGCACACCTTCTCAGGCAGCTGCGGTAAGTAGAGCAAGCGAGGCATAGAAGTCAGTTGGGCTGCATGGGCAGGGCAAGTGAGCCAGAGAGTGAGATATATAGGATGAGATAGCACCAGGGCAGGCCCAGCTAGTGGTTGGAACTACCAGTAATGGGTGAACTGGTCTGAACCGGCAGCAGCCCACCTTTGTCCCAAAGGTACTTTTTCAGCAAGCAATTGGGCTCTCTTAACAGATAATCACAGTTGGAAGGACCTTGTAGGTCATATAGTCCACCACCACCCCTGTCCAAGCTGGAGACCCGACACCATTTCTGACAAATGGCAGTCCAATCTCTTCTTGAAAGTCTCAGGTGATGACACTCCCACAACTTCCGAGGGCAACTTCTGTTCTGTTCTGTTGATTGTTCTCAGATTGTTCTCACTGTCAGAAAATTTCTCCTTATTTCCAGGTTAAATCTCTCTTTGTTCAGTTTCCATCCATTGTTCCTTGTCTGCCCTTTGGGTGCTTTGGAAAATAGCTTGACCCCTTCCTCTCTGGGGCATCCCCTCAAATGTTGAAAGACTGCTATCCTCTCTCCCCTGGTCCTTCTCTTCACTAGACTAGCCAGGCCCAGTTCCTGTACAGGTTCTTTGTATGTTTTAGTCTCCAGTCCCTTAATCATCCTGGTTGCCCTTCTCTGTACTTTTTCTAGAGTCTCAACATCTTTTTTATAATATGGTGACCAAAACTGGATGCATACTCTAGGCGTGGCCCTATTAAGACTTTATAGAGTGTTATTAGTACCTCACTTGATCTTGATTGTATTCCTCTGTTAATGCAATTTAGGATTGCATTGGCTTTTTTGATTGCTGCTGCACACTGTTGGCTCTTGTTTCAGTTCAGGTACAATCAGAGCTGAAGAAGCTTCTTGGATGAGAAGCAAAACATCTTCAAAAACAGGAAAGTCCAGTTGCCTCTTGAAAAAGCATCTCTGGGGCACAGATAAGTAGTGGCTTCAGCTCTTGACTGCTACATTTCCACAATATTTTTAGAGACCAAGGCTGTGGGATAATAAATCTCTGTGAGAGAACACATAAGTGATAAGTATACTCAAGGAAGTCAAACTCTTTATTTTGGGTGGGAGGGTTAATATTACTCATGGAATTTGCTCTTTCAACATTCTGATGTGAAATCATTTTCATTTTCATTTCCTAGATTATGGATAGAAGCATACAAACTTTATATTTTAAATTTTTTAAATGTGGACTTTTCTGACTTATTGAGGTCTTTATTCACACAATATGCCACTTGCTTTTAGCATGAAGCATACATGTCACATATAGTTTGATACAAATGTCTTTGTGGGAATGCATGATGAATTTTGATGCACATTTTTTTAAAAGAGTCAAAATAAAGAGAAAGTAAATATTTTTTTACAGCTCACCTTTAAAATTGATGTTTATCTGAAATTCCTCCCAGGATCCATTTAAGCAGAACAGTTAAAATTTCTCTCCCTGCATTGTCTCGCTTGAGTGTCGTAGAAAGCTACATTAAACAATGTAAAAGTATATCATAGCATCCCCTTTAAGGGAGAATTAGGATTCAGGTTTAGTTATGTGAGATGTCCCAGGATGGAAAAAAATAATGGGATCTGACAGAAGGTCACCTTGCTTTGCTAGAAAGCATACCACAATGTGAAGTTTTCAACTTGGTTATTCATCTTTGAATGAGGAAACATACCAAAAGGAGGGAAAAAATGTGTGTGCGCACTTAAGGAATGGCAGGAAACCTAATTCCTTCTCCTGAAAGTACAAGAGAGACCAAGAAGTCAAGAAAAACTGAACAACAGAAAAAGGAATAAAGAGAAAAGCTAGCCTAAGGACATGAGACTAGACAGAAATTTGAAAACATATTGGGATGCAATTTAAAGAAATGAAAGGATGGAGCCGTGAAGCTCCAGAATTTTAGTTCAGTAGACAATTTCTACTTTCTTCTTTTTCTGCCAACAGATCCTACATCTTAATCATACCTGGAGCCACAGAAGGAAAGGGAAGGGGACATTCTAGGTCATTGGCAAAGAAACAAAACCCCTCCATGTCAAATTTCATTCAAAGCTGTAGAATCAAATTGTACTTGAATGTGACAGATTTGCAAATGCAGCCAAAATATAGGTTTTAATTTATTTATCAAGACAGACTTCTGTTCAGATAAAGTGCAGGGACTCAGCATGTTCTGATGACATATCTTAAGAGCGAATTGACAAGGGGGAACAACTTTTTTGAGGGAAATGACAGCATGCAGTAGTTTTGATGCAACACTGGGACATCAGCAGTCTGATATATATATATATATATATATATATATCACTTTTGGGGAAATGACAGCATGCAGTAGTTTGATGCAACACTGGACATCAGCAGTCTGATATATATATATATATATATATATATATATATATATAAAATATATTAAGCGGATACTTACATTTGTGCTGTTTAGCTTCCTTCGGGTATTATCCACGTCATTGTAGTTCTGTTAAAGTTGAGCAACGTTCAGCAGAATCTCTATCTGCCATCATCAGGCAGCTGGTGGTGCCCGCTTTTAGATTGTGTCTCTTCAGCAGTTCCTCTGTTCAAATTTGAGGGGCTGGTCTGTTTCTGATTGGCATTAGCTGGGTCTGTTCATTGGCTTGGAGTTTGATGATTGGTGTTTCTGGTTTCTTCTGTCTGTTTGTGCTTTGATTGGCTGGCAACACTCGTGTCTTGTGTTGGAGCTTTCAATGCAGCTTGGCTCCGTTGAAAGGATGGCTGCTATTCATCAGCAAGCTGCTCTCATTAGCAAGCTGGGTTTCACCTGGGTCCTGGTGGGGGGTGTTGATTGGAGCTATCAGAGGAGTCTGTGCCCAGGTGTTTGCCTGGCCTGTGGTGTGGAGATCTTCTTATTAAGAGTGCAGGCTTCCAAATTATGACAGTCTGCTGGAATCATCTCTTCTATTCATGCTGTCAGGTCTTTTTTCAATCTCTATGGCTTCTCTGATGATTCTGTGGCTGGGGTTTTCTATAGTGGCTAGGGTTAGTGCCATTGAAGTTGATGTTGTGACCTGCATAGGATGTTTGTAACCTTGTGTCTGGTGTGTGGTGAAGTCTAATAAACACAGATGAAGTTCTCCCAGCATTCAGGATGCAGAAAAAACCATCCTGGCAGCAATAGGATAGCCTCAAATTTAAAACTAATGGCTGTGATAGCCTGACCCACATACGAATCAATACAGAAGCCGGATGGGCAGATGAGATTCTGCTGAAACGTTGCACAACTGTAATTGAGAACTGTGACATTAATTATTTGTAATGTCTCCAGAGTTGTTATACAAAATCACAGAGTTCGGAAGGACCTTGGAGGTCTTCTAGTCCAACCCCTTGTTCAGGCAGGAAACCCGATACAATTTCAGACAAATGGTTGTCCAATGTTTTCTTAAAAACCTCCAATGTTGGAGCATTCACAACCTCTGGAGGCAAATTGCTCCACTGATTAATTGTTCTAACTGTCAGGAAATTTCTCCTTATTTCCAGACTGGATCTCCCCTTGGTAAAGTTCCATCCATTGTTTCTTGTTTTGCCCTCCAGTGCCTTTGAAGAATAGGTTCTTCTTTGTGGCAGCCACTATTAAAAGACTGCTGTTATGTCACCCTTTGTTTGTCTGTTCATTAGATAAGACAGAACTAGTTCCTACCACTCTTCATTGTGTATTTTAGCATCCAGATGCCCAATGAACTTTGTTGCTCTTCTCTTTGTAGAGTCTCACTGAACAAAACATACACGTGCATCCATTTGTGAGCTGTTGGACAGTATGATTTGGTCTGTTGTGCAGATGCTTGTGTGTTTTTAGCAGGGCGGGGAATTTTGGCAGGTGTCGGGGTGTTTGGGGATTGTCATATGTGTGTGCATGTTGGGTCTGGCCTCTGGGTGTTAATGTGAATTCCATTGTATATGTATACTATGGATATACATACAATCCCACTTGTGACTATATGACTATAACTTTGTTGCTTGTATCTTAACGATTTGTATTGACTGTTTCCTAGTATGATTTGATTTCTTATTGTACCCTATGACTATTATTAGGTGTTGTACCTTATGATTTCTGACTCTTGATGAATGTATCTTTTCTTTTATGTACACTGAGAGCATTTGCACCGAGACAAATTCCATTTGTGTCTAATCACACTTGGCCAATAAAAAAATATATTCTACAATGACAATAAAGTAAAGTATAACTATAATTATCATAGCCTTCTTTTTTCTTTTTAATTTGCAAAGCTGCAGCCATAGATTCTAATCCCCAAAATAAAAAAGCTGTATTTGGATGTTGCTGTTTGGGATGCTTATGTACTTTTTAAAGCTTGCTTTCTCCCCTTCATAATGGGACAGATGCATATAAGGCCATTAAAGGAAATAACCTGGGATAAAATAGAAATAATGTATCCAATCTGGGATTTAGTTCCCTATTCAATAACTTTGTGCTGGCAAGATTGGATGATGCAATACTTCTCAATGAAAACCATTTGCTTACTCTGTGTTTGGCCATCAAATGTACTGTAAATGAAGCCTGCAAAGAGATCAAGTGATGTGAGGCTCTGATTATGCAGCTGTATTTTTTTTTTTTTAAAGTCACCCAAGAATGTGCCACTTTCTCCAAAATGAAGTGGCACCGAGATAGCATTTGCTGATTGCTTATTCAGGCTCATTTGCCTTCTGTTTGCTTTCACCATGGGCAGCCATGTTGATACATTCCTGCAAGCTTTTAGAATTGGAGTTTACTGTCCTTGACTCCCAAAGGGGTAATTACTATCCTAGCCTAGATTGTCTTTGGCAGATGAAAGCCTATTTCTCACATGGTGCGTTATGCTATTATCTTGTGCAGGTGTTGCAGAAAGCAAAAAAAGGAAAAAGGAAAAGGTCCATGGGTTCCAATGTCTGGCACTCATGACAGCCAACCTTAGGGAATTGGAAAATATCTGTCAGGTTCCAAGTAATGCAACCATTATAAAATGAACTCCGATGCATTTTAATTCCTCAAAGAATAAAGAATATTTGGATATACCATCTTGGCACTAACCAGTGGAAAGCCAGTACTGAAATTTACCCGGTTTTCCACATCACTATAACTAGAATTCTCTCAATTTTCCAAAACAATATGTCACATTTTCCAACCAGGATGTGAAGCGGTTTCCTGGCAACTTCGCTCCTCCTTCCTCTGGCCAGGCAGCCACTGGAACACGGCTGACTCATTGTCCAACTATGTTATTTTGGTTGGAACTCCATCCACTCAGCTGTCCTCCCCTTTCAGCTCCCAAGTGTGTCAAACTGAATCCCTATGAATAACCCAGATATACAGGTGAAACTCGAAAAATTAGAATATAGTGCAAAAGTTCACTTATTTCAGTAATGCAACTTAAAAGGTGAAACTAATATATGAGATAGACTCATTACACGCAAAGCAAAATAGTTCAAGCTGTGATTTGCCATAATTGTGGTGATTATGGCTTACAGTTCATGAAAACCCCAAATCCACAATCAGAAAATTAGAATATTACATGCAATGAATAAAACAAGGATTATACATAGAACAATATGTATTGTTACCTCTGAAAAGTATAAGAATGCATATGTACTCAGTACTTGGTTTGGGCCCCTTTTGCAGCAATTTCTGCCTCAATGTGGCATGTCATGGAAGCTATCAGCCTGTGGCACTGCTGAGGTGTTATGGAAGACCAGGATGCTTCAATAGTGCTTTCAGCTCTTCTGCATTGTTCGGTCTCATGTCTCTCATCTTTCTCTTGGCAATGCCCCATAGATTCTCTATGGGGTTCAGGTCAGGTGAGTTTGCTGGCCAATCAAGCACAGTAATCCCACGGTCATTGAACCAGATATTCTAATTTTTTGAGTTTCACCTGTAAAATGCATAGGAATCCTTTGTTGAGAAAGAAGATATTTGAATATCAGTTGTGTTTTACTGAAACCTCCTCACTCCTGAATCCTTTTTCCCCTTTTCCCATGGTTTCTCCTGGTTATCAGAAGGAGAGAAAAAAAGAAGTTTTTGTCCAGACATTCCAACAAAGGCACAAATACTTGAAATTACAATTCTTTAGATAAAGTCCATACAGATGATGTTTATGATCTTTTGTCTAACATGCCAGAGTAGGCTACAAATCATGATTGAAATTAAAAAACAAACAAACAAATTTTGACTTAAGTTGCAGGAAAAGGAAATTTGATACTTGAACCAATTGTCCATAGAGACACAGAAGCAGTGGTAGGATTCAATTTTTTTTACTACCAGTTCTGTGGGCATGGTTTGGTGGGTGTGGCAGGGGAAGGATATTGTAAGATCTCCAGTCAGAGGTGGTATTTGCTGGTCTCCAAACTATTCAAAATTTTTGCTGCTGGTTCTCCAGAACTGGTCAGAACCTGCTGAATACCACCTCTGCACAGAAGGCTTCTTTTCTCTGATGTACTCAAACAGAAGATAGGCAGTCATCTTCTGAGGTTTTTTTAAGTATGGTTTCTGCACAGAATAAGGAATCCAAAATGATCAAAATGGCCACTTTCAACTCTATGATTTTATGTTCCCCTGCACTAACTACTGTAGAGATGAAATATTTCATCTTTACTAACATAACGGATACTTAATAGGAATCTAATCAAACATAGATGTGCATACATTGCCACTTCAAAAATATGGATGTAAGCAGATGGCTGCTGATTGGTCAGAGTGTTCCAGAACATGTGCACATTCCTTTCTGAACTGAGATCTCTTACACAAGTTTCATTCTTCAAATGACAAGAGACAACAGTTTTTGTAGGTTAGAGATCCTTCCTTCCTTCCTTCCTTCCTTCCTTCCTTCCTTATCCTGAGAAAACTTACCCTTCGTGTTAACCCCATTAAACCTACAATGAACTTTGTCCAGTCACACTTGGCCAATAAAAAATATTATTCTATTCTATTCTATTCTATTCTATTCTATTCTGTTCTATTCTATTCTATTCTATTCTAGGATATTCTAGGATATTCTATTTTATTCTAGCATATTTTATTCTAGCATATTATAGGATATTATATCCTGGATATTCTATTCCCATTCTATTCTTATTCTATTATATTCTAGAATATTCTATTCCATTGTATTCTAGCATATTCTATTCTAGAATATTCTATTCCTATTTTATTCTATTCCTAATCTAGAATATTCTATTCCTATTTTATTATGGGATATTCTAGGATCTTCTATTCTGGGATGTTTTTTCAGATATTATGGAGTCCAACAAAACTCCCAGAAAACTCTGCATAAGATTGCTGCATTCAAATGCAAATGTGAAGGTATCCATGAAAATGCTTTGTCAGGAATGAGAAAGGAGAATGCTGAAAATGTGGCTAAGCAGTGATCACTTCTAAGGGACTATTATTTCCAGAATGGATGTTCATCATTGTAACTTAAGGGCAGTATCTGCTCCCTCAGACGTTTTATGATTACTTGCCATTCTCTTTGTTCTGAGAAGACTCAATCATGAATTAAAAGGCAGTGCTGCTCAGATAATTAGGATTTGCAGTGCTTAAGGATGACTGCCATTAAGGAAGCATCATGGCATGAGTGGTGTCATTGCAAACTGTGAATTAGCCATATGTGACTCTCAAAGGCAGCTGCTCTACTGCTGCTAAGGTGGCCTTCCTTCAACAACACAAACCTCAGGAGAAATCCCTTCATGCTGAATGACTTCAAATATATATATTTTCTTCTTCTCACTCCCCCCCAAGAAGTTATTTATCTTGCTCTCAAGAGACAATGAACCCCTAAAGAAGCAGTCAAAGCATATGGCCAGCGCTGAATAAAAGTGAGGCTGTTTTCATTCCTTCTCTCTATCAGTTTGTTTGGGAAAGGTAAAAATGACCTTGAATCAAGGCCAATCTCATACAGTCTTCAACTGCATCCACATAGTCTTCCTTTGAGTATGACATAAATCAGATTACTTTGTGATTGATTGGTTCAAGAACATTTCTTTCTTTCCAATCTAGGTATCAGATCTGAAATTTCCAAGTGGTCACTGATTCTAGAAGCATCAATCTTCTTTGTATAAAATATTGCTATCAGCTATCCCTACTTCCTAAGTTTCTTTCTCTTGGAGACTTCTGTCTCTTTTATCTGATTGTTTCTAGACAGCAGAAGTGAAAGTTGGACCTTGAAGAAGATGGATATGATGCTTCTGAACTTTGGTGTTGGAGAAAAAATAATGCTGAGAATATCATGGCCAGCCAATAAAACAAACTGATGGGTCATTAAACAAATCAACTGAGACATCTTTGCGTAGATGACTGTCAGTATTCCAACTAACCAACTCCAAACCAATAAATTCCAAGACAAACAATTCCTCAAAGTTCCATTTTATTAGAGTTGTCATATTGGCACATCTGGGAAAACCCAAATCTGAGAGTTCCAGATTTTCCCTTCCCAAAAGAAAATCAAAGATCCATCCCCTGCAGCCATCAGTCCATCTCACATAGCCCAACCAAATCTTCATCCCAACTGGAGACATTCCCCCCCAGTCACTCCCTTCCAGGTGCAGGGCAACGTGTCCTTGACTCTCTGAGAAAGAATGTTGTTGTGTTTAATTTTCTACCTCACTATGAAATCCCCCCTCCCAAATTCCCAGGCACTAAATGTGTCAGCCTCGAAACTTCCAAATTAAAAATGGCTTCCAAGACTGACAATGACTGAGTCTTCACTGGCACATTGCAATGCATTTGGTGGCAGAAACCCCCGAGGTTGGTGTAACAAGAGTTGGTACAATCCAATGATTCTTTACCCTACTAATTTGCTTTCACTGATGTAGCTGCTTGGATGAGCAGTGAAATGTTTCAAGCTAACCAAAATTTGACAAAATTCCATGATTAATAAAGCCTGAATCTGCCTAGGTGACCTGGTGTGATGACCCGGGGCGTGGCACAAAGCCAACACAGTCAGATAATCAGTAGGAATCCCTTTATCAGCTCCAACTTTGCCCTCAATGTCCAGGTTACCTTCTGGCTGGAGAAAAACTCTCCTAGGAACAGCCTTTGGGCTGTAGAGAATGAAGTCCAAGACATGGTCAACAAAAACTATAACTATAAGTCCAACCAGAGCAAGATGAGATAATTAGTTTGGCAGGGCAGGAGCAAAAATTCCAGACATGAAGGCATGGCAAAACTCATATGGTTGGGAAGACGCCAGGAACACAGATAGGCAATGACAGCACAGGATAAAGTCACGTTTGCTCTAGCAGCTGCCGCAGTCAGCATTCATTTCTTATAAGCTTTCGTTCCCAGGTATGGCTAATGAAGAGAATCAGGGCCTTTTTCTCACCTGTAAGTCTCATGTTGCTCCCTTCTCCAATCCTCCCTGCATGCCCTAGGATGAAGAGGGTGTGGGCCTGGGTCTTCCTCTGAACTCCCTCTCCCTTGTTCTACCTCTTCCCTACTCAGCCCAGCTGGAATTTATGCATGTGCATAAAGCATGCATTTTGCATGCATGCGCGTTAGGCGTGCCTGCACAGCTCACCAGCATTTATACAAAGGGCAGTCCTTGTGTCCTGCACACACACACACACACACACACACACACACACACACTATGCAGTAGGAAAAAAAATGAAACCCATCCCTTCCTGGGTCATAACAGTTACAGCGACAACAACTGCACTTGTTGGGAGACTTGAAAAACCCACTTAGAAATGGAGCATTGTCGAGAAAGCAAGGAATCAAAATCCACTTGAGGGCAGATAATCGTATGAATTGCACATTATATTTTATTGTGTTATGTCTAGATAATATAGAATAGAACAGAACAGAACAGAACAGAACAGAATAGAATAGAATAGAATAGAATAGAATAGAATAGAATTCTTTATTGGCCAAGTGTGATTGGACACACAAGGAATTTTTCTTGGTGTAAATGCTATTAGTGTACATAAAAGAAAAGACACATTCATCAAGAATCAAGAATCATCAATACAACACTTAATAATAGTTATAGGGTACAATAAACAATCAAATCATACTAGGAAACAGTCAATATTAAATTGTAAGGGTACAAGGAATAAAGTTACAATCACACAGTCACAAGTGGGAGGAGAAGGGTGATAAGGAGTGATGAGAAGATTAATAGTAATAGTAATGCAAACTGTAAATAGTTGAACAGTGTTGAGGGAATTATTTGTTTTGCAGAGTGATGGCTTTCGGGAAAAAAATGTCCTAGTGTCTAGTTGTTCTGGTGTGCAGTGCTCTATAGCATTGTTTTGAGGGTAGGAATTGAAACAGTTTATGTCCAGGATGTGAGGGGTCTGCAAATATCTTCACATTCCTCTTTTCGACTTGTGCAGTATACAGGTCCTCAATAAGGGGCAGGTTGGTAGCAATTGTAACTGTAGTGATTATCACGGCAATTATTTGAGACAATTATATTAATAATAGAAATCCCCTTTGGGAAAAGGTTGAGAATCAGGGAAGGTCATAACCCACCACTTCATAACCCACTCAGATATGTAGAATCATGAGTGATCCCCTTGAAGAAGTTCAAATATCAAGGATTTGATAGGATTCCCCTTCCTTCCTTCACTTCCTTACATTTTCATTCTATTTGTTTCACTTTCTAGCTCTTTGCTATTATTACGTATCACATTACCATTTGTTCAGCTAGCAAAGTCCTGCGGCTTTATATTGATTTTATTCATAGTTCTTGTGGCTCTGCTTCGAAATGATACCCACAAAAGAAGTTTAATAGAAATGCAGAAGAATAATCTATAGCTGCTGTGTTTTAAATCTCCCTTTCAAGGAGTTTTTGCTTATCTTTTAATGTTTAAAGGTTAAGGAAAAGGCAAGCTGCCTCTATATCTAGGCAGGGTAGGCTTCTCATTAAACAAAGATTGCAGAAGTTAAGGAAAAAAAAAACAATAGCATTTGAAAAGTAATTGAATAAAAGGATGAGTTAATAGAAAGTTCTTTTGAGTCCCAAAAGCTGTAACTTTAAATCAGAACCAATTGCTCCATGGAGAGGAAGTGCTTCCTTAAACTATCCTGTGAGTGTAGATTTCAGGGAATGTTTCTTTTGTTTTGTTTTTATAATCATGTTACAATATATTTGAGCCAATATATCTATGAAGATTCTTCTATCATCCAGCTCATAGTTATCCCAAAGGTGCTTTTTCAAGAGGCAACTGGACAGTATTGCAGGCTAATTCTGCCCACTGCTAGCAGTTTGATCCTGACTGGCTCAATTGAACTTATATATATCACTATGAAGTGGTATATAAATCTAAGTGGTATTGCTATTGCTATCCAAGATCAACTTTACTTAGCTTTTGGGATCATCCAAGAACAGGGAAATTTTCATTCTCCTCCAAACCCCTTTATTTTATAGTCTTCTCTGTCAGCCACCAAATTAAGCCCCAGGACATATTTTAATTTGCTACCTCTCTCCATTTTTCCCCACTGAGAATTTTGACAGCACCTCACAATGCCATCACATACAAATTCCCCCTCCGCTTAGTGATAACATCCTAATGTAAATGCTTTAAATTCCTAATGAGATGAGAGAGCAGTGTTGGCATTTGATGTGTTGGATACACTCCAGTTTGGAGCACTTGTGCTTTTTGAAACAGTCGTCTTAACTCTGGCACTCTCGTCATGGTGGCTCGCTCAGCACGCTGCTAATAAGCAGATTTATCTTGAAGATCCAGTCCTTGCAGTGTGCATCTGTTCCCAAGAAGATGAATTTGCCTCTGCACGCAGCAGCAAATTGTGTCTTACCATCTCAATCAAAATCCCAAGTATTTAGGAGATTGAAGAATAATCAGGAAAAAAATAAACCCCTCTGAGCATACAGGTAAAGATAACCTTCTTTTGAAATGGTGATTTAAGGAAGAGTGCAGACTTCATTTGAAATTTTGGGAGGCAAATGCCTAAGCCATTTTTCTCCCCCTAGAAATGGATCGCTAAAGACTTTTGATAAGATAATGCAGCAGAATTCTAGACTGTTGTATTTTTAAGAGTTATTGGGCAGTTTACATTATTCGTCTTCTTTTAATAACCCCATAATCCCTTGCGAGGTGAAGTCTGGGCAACTGAATAGAGCCAAGTGTTTACTGGCCAGATGCCCTTCCTGTCACCAATGTGGAGTTTTGTTCAGCAGATATATTCTCATTGTGCCCAGNAAGTGTTTACTGGCCAGATGCCCTTCCTGTCACCAATGTGGAGTTTTGTTCAGCAGATATATTCTCATTGTGCCCAGACACAGAAATATCTATCTCTACCAAGAATTGAACTCACAGTCTCCTGATTATGAGGCGAGAGCTCCACCTCTAGGCCACACCACCAGGAGTTTGCACTATCGCAGGGGTTATTTCTTATTTTTAAAATATATTTTTACAATTCTTGAAGACCTTCAAAACTTCCTAATGTAGGAGGGGAACAAGCTGAACTGGAAAGTTGGGTTAAACATGTTACCAGTTTGGAGTCATTGAATTGCCACTAATACAGCCTCCCCATGAATTTCACTTGACTCTTATCTAATGTCATTTAGCTCTGACCTTTCATTGACAATATTCTTGTATAAGAGGTAACAATAATAAATGTTTCTGTGCTTCGAACTCAAATAAACTAATCTTACTTTATTCCAAGTTTTGGAACTGAGATTCCACATTAAGCTTCCCTGATTGAGACTAGTCTCAATCCTCAATCCTCTAAAGGTGAATGTTAAACATTTGAACTATACTAACTCCAGGGGTGGGATTCTCTCAGTTTGGACCGGTTTGGGTGAACCCCTTGTTCTGATGATCTGCTAGCTCTGAACTGGTTTGCTCTGATGAGCATGTGGCTTTTTGTTAGAGCACAGCTGATTAGTTTGGCACAGTGGTTTGCTGTGCCTCAGCTGTTTTCTTCAGGTGCAGTTGATGGTAAGTATTAGTTTTTAAATGTGGAGCACACATGCGCCAAACAGATTGTGATACCGGTTGAATCTCAACCTTGAGAAGGGGATTGACCTATTCTCCAAAGCATTGAGAGAAGGACAAGCAGCAACAGGTGGAAGATCATTAAAGTGGGATCTAACTTAGAATTATGAAGAATTTCCTAACAGTGAGAGCAATCAGTGGAACAGCTTGCTTCCAGAATGTGTAGATGCTCCATCTCTGGAGGTTTTCAAGAAGAGACTGGACAGCCATTTTTCCAGAATGGTATATGGACTCCTGCTTGAGTAGCAGGCTGGATTGGAAGATCTTCATGGTCCCTTCCAACCCGAACAATCTATGTTGTATCTCTTTATAGATGCGTTTCTACCTGCACTCATTTCCCTCTCCATAAATTCCTGTTCCTCCTGTCATTCAGTAGATCATATTGGGATGGAGGGTTGTGATAGAGTCATGATGAAGACTGTTGGAAGGCCATCATCTTAATTACTCTAAATATTGTTTGGTGGTGTCAAGCAGCAACAACTCCCAGGCTTGCTTCTTAAAAAGTACAACTTAAAAAGTACAAGTACAACAACAACAACTTCAAAAACAAACAAGCTGCACAGGACTAAAGTGAAATGCCATTTGATGCAGGAGCTTAAATAAGCTCAGGTCAGAAGCTGCGGTGCACTGAACTAATTATTCAGGTTAGATCTTCCAAACATTGTGAACACCATCACTGGCTGCGCCAGGACAAGCCGTTTTCACAGCCATTAACCTCCTTTATTTAATTAAAATACCAAAGGGGACCAACTTAACAGATGCAAAGTGTTTGAACGGATGAAGCTTCTTTTGCTAGAGTTGAGAGGGGAAAGCATTCATGGTATGGCAACCTCACCTCCCCAGTCTATTTTGGAAGAAGTTCGGATGCTCAGCATGTTCAGGTTTCCTTCCCCCTAGCTTTAGATATTTACATTTATTGGAGTTATCTAGGAAGAAACAACACAGCAGTATTTGGGACAGTGATCATTATAATTAAAATGTGTTCACTGCCCTTATATGTATAGCTGTGTGCATAGACATATCCTACCTGTTACATGTTAAAATACATTGTTCCACCTCACTCCATTGGTTGAGTGAAACTAACACTCACAACCACTCCATTGGTTGAGTGATACTAATATGAACTGCTATTTTTATTTTTGGTTCCTGGGATGATGTGGGTATTTGAGATGACTTCAATGGTTCTCTTTTCCCAAAAAATTCAGAAGTGACAAAAAAGTGAAACAATTGCTTAGTCTTCCACTGCGCTCTCTCTCTCTCTCTCTCCCTCCCTCCCTCTCTCTCTCTCTCTCTCTCCTCTCCCTCCCTCGCTCCCTCCCTCTTCTCTCTCTTCTCTCTCTCTCCAACTGTCTATCTATCTATCTATCTATCTATCTATCTATCTATCTATCTATCTATCTATCTATTATCTTGCTTTACCTATCAACTGTCTGCCTATTGTCTGCCTGCCTGCCTACCTACTTACCTACCTATTTACCTACCATTTCTCTGTTTTTCTCCCTCTCTTGTTTTCTTCCCTTCTTCCTTCTCTCATCTACATCATCTAATCTATCTATCTATCTATCTATCTATCTATCTATCTATCTATCTTATCTATCTATTCTATCTATCTACCTACCTACCTACCTACCTACCTACCTACCTACCTACCTACCTATCTATCTATCTATCTATCTATCTATCTATCTATCTATCTGTCTGTCTGTCTATCTATCTCACTTTGTTTCTCATGAATATTGTGGCCCATTTGTCGAACCCAGTGGTGGTATTCAATTTTTTTTTACTACCAGTTCTGTGGACGTGGCTTGGTGGGCATGGAAGGGGAAGAATACTGCAAAATCTCCAGTCAGAGGTGGTATTTGCTGGTTCCCCAAAATACTCAAAATTTCCACTACCGATTCTCCAGAATTTGTCAGAACCTGCTGAATAGCATCTCTGGTTGAACCTCTTCCTCTGTGCTGCTTAGTCTTCCGGCCATTCCCACAACCAGAGGTTTCCACTGCTATTATTGTCCAGGGCTAATTTTTGCCTTCAAACATGCCGGTTATTTGCCCTACTTATATTCCAGGTTTCTTGATGTAGGGTAAGGTTCTCATTTTACATGAGATTAGAAAAAATAACCTCATCAGATGTTACAAGATTACATCTCATTGTACATTTATGTGTATCTCTAACTGGTTATGTACCATTGTCATGAGAAAATAATATACAATAAAGTAGATACTCCATCACTGGACATTTTAAAGAAGAGATTGGACAACCATTTGTCTGAAATGGGAAAGGGCAGTGATGATGAACCTTTCTGGCCCAAATTGGAACATGTGTGCATTAGCACATGCGTGTGCCAGAGTTCCAGAAACCCAAAGACCATCTGGTTGGTGCACACATTCCTGGTTTTTGCCTGTTTTGGGCCATTTGGGGGGCTGTTTTCAGGCCAGTTTTAGATCATTTTCAGGCTGTTTTCTGGTCTGTTTTCCAGGCCAGTTCATGCCGTTCTTTGGTTCTTTTTGGCTCAAAAATGGCCTGAAAAAGGCCTGGAGAATGGCCTGAAAAAGGCCCCAAACAGCCACAAAATGGCAATTTTGTGGGCCATTTTCCAGTGCTCTGGCCCCTGCAAGGACCAGCTGGCCAGTGTACATGTGTGCGTCAGAAACCAGAAGAGAAGTTAGTAATGGTGCGCATGCCCACAGAGAGTTCTCTGCGTGCCACCTCTGGCATGCATGCCACAGGTTAGCCATCATGGGTATAGGGTCTCCTGCATGAAGAGAAGGTTGGACTGCAAGACACCAAAGTCCCTTCCAACTTATTTTGTTCCTTTTGAGATGATTTTATGTATAGGAGTCCAATATTGAAAACCAATACTTCTCCTTCTTTAGTTTGGTTTATTGTGTTCATTCACCAGGCAACCAATTTTAATCCACCACACTTAAAAGTACTTAAATAGAGAAGAAAACTTCTGAGTATCCACACCTAAAAGATAAAACACATGATAACGAAAAGAAGAAAATTAGTGGTGATCTTAATTTTTATGCCCGAGAGGTTGTCATAAACTTTAAAAGTTATATGACACTTTTGGCAATATATTGATTTAAAAGAATAATATATATTCTTTTCAGCTAAAAGAAAAGCTCCATAAGATGCTTCTGATCATTCCCAAAAAATAAAAATAAAATAATTGGGGAGGGGAAATAAACATTGGGAATAAATCAATGAAATTATAGTAACTCTCTTTCAAATATGTTGTGACAAAGAGTGTAGGGGAAAAGATGATTAAGTGTGATGACCCGTAATCTCTCAAAATAACCCAAAACCCAAAACATATATTAAAGTCCGCTAAAGCCTTCAAAGTAACTTCACTGTTTTATTAGGCACAGTTTAAAGTCACAAAAGTAAATAAGGAGGCAAACAGAAAACCAAAACAAATCACATTGATGAGAGTTCTGAAGCAAGCCAAGATAACTAATTATAAACTCCAGGAAAATAACCAAGAAAAATCCATGGGAAGAATGCCAGCAAAGATAAGCCTCTTTACAGGTGAACACTTTTTTTTTTTTTGAAAATTTTATTTGGCTTTTCACAAAAAACAAAATACAGATAAAACATCTTTTTTGAAAATAGCATGGTCCCAGGTTATCACTTCTTCATACAGACACAAACTCAATTTCATGGCTCATTTTATATTTTCCAATTCCATATCTTATTACCATTTATATTTCTACATAGTTTTTCCCCTTTTAATTTTCTCAATTTTGTTTGATTTATCTCATCACAATTCAAATCATTGTATTTATACTTTTGTCTGTCCTGTTACAATTTCATATTATCTTTTTTTATTAAGCAATTTTTTCTTTTAGTTACCAATTAGAGTATGACACTTTTATATCTTTAATTTTGTCCATTCAAAACTCTTATTTAAGCTTCAATGTATAGCTTTAAGATTATAGCATTCAATATAATACATAACTTCTTAATCAGATTCGCTTGGTACATTCTTAAAATGACACTATATTCTTAAAATAAAAAAAATATATATATATGTAAATAAACACAACATTCCATTTCCAATTCAATTCTGTCATTAATATGCATTAAAATCTTAACATCTTTAACATTTCTTTTCAATTGAAATATCATACTTCCTTGGGAACCACTTATAAACTTTCCATGATTAATTATTTTTTTCCCATATTTCTTACGAACTGATATTTTTATAAATTATTAACTAATAATTAAAAATGTTCCCTTTTAATTCTCCAATTGTTTTAATTCATTTATTTATTAACAAACATCCCACTACATTACATAAATATTTTATCCATCATCATATTTTCTAAAATTATTTTCTATTGTGATATAACAATGCTATCTTTATGTACCATTACAGAATCCCTTTTACAATTAAATTTTCACCCATTATCTCTAAACAATTTATGGTTACAATCCTTATAATCCTTACATCTTTTCCCTGTATCTCCATTTCTTGTTTCTGTCTTTTACAACTTATTTTCCTTGCTTTCTTCCCCCTCTTCTTTTCCATTCCCTTTTTTGCCCCTGGTCTCTCTACTTCTAACTCTCTCATCTGTAATCCCCTCTTCTGTTGCTTTCTAATATGATACTTATCTTTCAAATTGTCCTTCTTTCTTTTGGTTTGTTTTTTCTTGTCTTAAACCTTTCACTCTCTTTCCCCCTTTTCTTTTTTCCCCGCTTAAAAATTATTTGATCATTAAAGATGGCTTCTTCTTTGTCCAGTCTTCTTGTTCTGCAAGCGTTTCTTGTTGCTTCTACCATAGTTCCAGATCTCCATTTCTAAAATTGAAACACGAAACCAAAGAACTTCTCCCTTCTTGGGCATCTTCTTTCCATTTTTTAAGTTCTGTTTTTCCGTTCTCAAAGAGTGATACCATTTTAAAAACTTTTAAACAACCACCAGTTAATTTAGTCAGTTCCAGTTGCAAAAACCAAAAGTCACCTAAATAATCCAATAGTCCAAGGCCTGTTATTACTGCTTCTTTTTTTCCACTTTATCTTCCTGGGATTCTGTTATTTTGTACAAAGTTTCCATTAAAATGTATCTTGAAGAATCTTATCAAAATTTCACTTTTAATTACAGTTCCATTCCTTAATTCCAGGCAGTCTCCTCCATTTTTCCAAATCCTGCCCTTGTATTTCTTTCTCCTTTCCAGCTTTTAAAAACTTTGAAATGTCCAGAAATCTTTATTATCCCTTTGATTTTATTTTCAGCTTAGATGCCTATTAATGTAAAGTGGATTCCCCCCCCCCCCCCAATTTCTTGCCTTAAGTCTCTTAGCTGTTTAGTTAAGGAAGGGAAGAAAAAACTTAATCCTTTCCCTTCTCTCTCTCTTTCAACGCTTCAAGATCTTCTTTGGAACAATGCTGTTAAATTTAAATTCCAGGGTACCTTATTTGTTGCTTTTGCTGTTTGACCCGTCAACCAAAACTTTCTCTCCTTATCTTCCTCCTGCGCATTCTTCCCGGTCGAGTTCTTCTTTGTGGCAGCCATTTCTGACCGCCCGCTGCAACCACCTTTGGGAAAGGGAGTCATGGCCAGCTGGGAGGAGAGATGTGGCTCTCAACCCTGCAAGCAGTCTCCCCCCTCTTCACTACCTCTACGGTGGTGCTTAGCCCTGAAACCAGCCAGTTTGTGGGTGCTTCCAGCAGCGAGCACGGGATTGAAGCCTTGGAGAGATGAGGTTTTCGGTCTGTTGCTGAAGAAGCTCAAAACCGGAAGCCAGGTGAACACTAATTGACTTCAGCAATTCTAACCATGCAGTTGGAAACCTGATGTACATAGTCCCACCTGCAAGCCACAAGGAGGATCATGGTAATCTCTCTTGAGTAAACCTCGCTTTCCCTGATCCTCTCCTCCCCTTGCGTACTAGGAATGGATAGGGGATGGGCCTGGATCATCCTCTGACTGCTCAGCTGGCCTCTGCCCTTCCCTAGCCTCCTCTACCACCTCTGGAGCCACAGTTCCACTGCCTGTTGGCTGTTCCTCCTCTTCCTCAGAGTCAGACTCCATCAGGGGTATGACATTAAGGGACTGAAAGTTAAAACTTATAAAGAAATATTGCAAGAATTGGGTATGTCTAGTTTAATGAAAATAAGGACCAGGAATGATGTGATAGCAGTGTCTGAATATTTGAGGGACCACCACAAAGAAGAGGAAGTCAAGCTATTCTCCAAAGTACCTGAAAGCAGGACAAGAAGCAATGGGTGGAAACTAATCAAGGAAAGAAGCAACCTCGAAGAAAAAATAATACTCCTGACAATGAGAACAAATAATCAGTGGAGCAGGTTGCCTTCAGAAGTTGTAGGTACTCCATCACTGGTGATTTTTAATTGGACAATCATTTGTCTGAAATGGTATAGGGTCTCCTGCTTAAGAAGAGGTTTGGACTAGAAGACCTCCAAGGTCCCTTCCAACTCTGTTATTCTGTTCTTAGAGCTCATGAAAGGATTCTGCCTCAGAGACATTGAGTTTATAAAACTGTTGATGAGCGATGGGAAACATTAAGAATATCAGTAATTCCTAGGTAGTATAGGGATTTTTAAATGTTTTTCTTTAAAATCAAAAATGGTTCTACAGTTCTTTGCAATACATCCATTTGCTAGTCTTAACATTTGGACTGAGGTGGCAAAGGCTGTTTTTCTAGAAGGTATTTAGCATTTGGAAGCAAAATTAATTCAATCAGACTGATTTGATACGTGTGAATAAACTGCCTTTCCCAATTTGGGAGCCAAATAAATAATCATTTGACTGTCAGTCCCATCAGGAAAATTGCAGACAAAAGGGATAGCTTGAATCCCATGTCCTATTTGGTTCAAATGCTAAAAAAAAAAAAAAAATCAGTGAGGGAAAAGCCAGGATTTGCTGTAAAATATTTGATCCTCACCCAAAGCCCTTCCAGGCTGCACCGGTTTGACTGTCTGCACAATGGTATCATTCTAATGCCAAGGCTTGTTGGTTTCGATCCCCAAGTATTGCATTCTGTAGTTTTCTGAAAGTCAGAACACAATCTTTAATCTTCCAGTCATTTCAATGTGAAGAGTGAAAGATTTATACATATAATAAATCTCTGTGCATTGTATACAGGTGGCCCTCGACCTATGGCCACAATGGAGCACAAAATTTGTTGTTAAGTGAGACATTTGTAAAGTGAGTTTTGCCCCATTTTACAACCTTTCCAGGGGTGGCTTCAAATATTTTAACAACCAGTTCTCTGCCTGTTTGCTTGGTGGCCATGGCCATGGTGGGCATGGCTGAGACAGCTTCCTGCATTACTGAGCCTCTGCAAGGGCCCTGCACTTATCTGCTATACAAAATGGGCCACCTGGGGAATTCTAGAAGGGGTGGGGCAAGGTGGGAGGGGGCAGCCAGAGTTGGGATTTGCCAGTTCTCCAGACTGGCCATAAAATTAACAACCAGTTCACCCAAACCAGTGTGAACCGGTTGTCAACTCATAAAACCTAGCCCAGGTTAATGCCGGATGTAGAATGTTAACTTCAAATAAATCCTATTTAGTTTTGGGAGTGTGGCTCAAGGCTCATGATTTAATTGGAGTAACTGCCGGAATCCTGACAGCAGTAGCAGCCCACTCCTGAACCTTTCCTGCCACAGTTGTTCAGTGAATCACTGTAGTGGTTAAGTTAATAATATGGTTGTTAAGTGAATCCGGCTTTCCCATTGACTTTGCTTGTCAAAAGATTGCAAAAGAGTATCACATGACTTCAAGATACCACAACCATCATAAATATGAACCATTTGCTAAGCATCTGAATTCTGATTACACAACCCCCGGGGATGCTACAAAGATTATAACTGTGAAAGTGGTTGCTTTTTTCAGTGCCATTGTAACTTTGAACAGTCTCTAAATGAACTGTTGTAAGTCAAGGAGTACCTGCCAATGTAATTTTATAAATTAGCACCACATTAGCAAAGTTTATCTAGGTCTATGTGAGCCTCATTTGCATGGTTTTGGTGAGTTATAAATAGTGATTCTGTTGAAAGGACTGCATGGTATTGGATTCAGATGACTTGAAAGCTTCTAAAGATCAATCTAGGGATCCTTCAAGACCGGCTCATGCAAGAGTCTGATCTGGGTCAGGAATTTAGGTGCCTGCTTCTACTGAAGCAAGTTTGCTTGTGCAGTCTGTTTCAGCATCCATTCATTGTTTCAATGCCTTGTTTCCTAAATGAATCTCTTTCAAGTTCATTTTCATATTTTTTCTTCAGGTAGGAATATCAGAACATTATTTATTATTGATTTATCACATGGTGATGTTATATTAGCCAGAAGACTGCAATGCTGATATGGAGTAATTATTTGGCTGCCTTAAGACTGCTAACTCATTCAGCTCACATTCTTACACAATCCCTGGTGCACCACAGCTAGCTCCACACCAGGAAAGAAAACAAATGGCTTTCTCTGTCCACCAAAGTCACCTCACAAATCAGTGTCAACTCTGGGATGGTCCAGCATCTGAGGTAAGTGATGGGAAGTTATCCCACCACACGACACTGGGGCTCAAATCACTACAACAAGGGCTATCTCCAGCATTATTAAGGCATTGATTCACTGTGTCTCTTATCAGACCATTATGGAAGTGGGATTACAGGTGAGTTATTTAATCATGATCTTCACATCAAGCTAAGAGGCTACAAATTAAATCAATGCATACTGAAGTTTGCCAGAATCAAATTCCTCCAGAAGTCCTTATTAATACACTTTATGCTATGTAAACCAGCCATTCTCATCTTGTCACTTCCCAAGCTTGCTGGGGATTTTAACTCTTATCTGATTTTAACCAATCAGTGAAAATGTGAGCTACAGTTATGTGAAAAGTGCAAGGACAATGGTTCCTTTACTTCCAAAGTTTTCTTTAGAAAAAGCATTAGACATCTGCTTTTGCTCCTGCAACTGAATTGCAATTGCGTTTTCTTTCTCCCTTTATGATTCTACAGTAAAACATTAACATTTTCTTTATTGCCATTATAATTGTTCTAGGGTGAGTCTCCCAGAAATTATCTGTCCAGATTTTTTAAAAACTATGGTAGACTTTGGAAAGTCCAAGACTGGCTAATAGAAGAGAGGCTGTGGACAGATTGATCTATGTTAGATCAAGGATTAATATTCTCTCACTTGCTAGAAAAATATAATCAGCAGCCTAAATCAACATTTTTTCCTTGTTTGTTTCATCTCAAATGGATCTTGGACCCTCAAGAAAGAAACTCAAAATAATTATAATTGATAGTGAGTCACTCTTTCTCAGCTTTCCCAGTAGAACAGATAGGAAACATGAGAAGATGAGCTATATCTATTGTATTGTAAGGGTACTTAAACAGAAACTTGCAAGTCTTAAAGTATAAATCATATGCCATCTCTTTGACATTCAGAGAAGCTAGGGAGTGTCAACATCCAGCTTGGGAAGCCAAATAAAACTCCGGGATCATCCCATTTCCAAAAATATTACTGTTTATTGAATACACTGCATGGTAACATCAAGGCAAAACTAACTCTGAGCTTTTCAAACACCATTTCATAGAATTAAACAATATTTTTCCCAGCTAAATCCCCAACCTCTTGCGTAGTCCATGTAAACAAGCTGTCTTTGTTATGGGAACCATCTGCTTCAACTCCACACCTGTTGAGATGGCCTTGGAAGGTCTCCAGGCTCTCACTGTCTTCAGCTGGATCATAGAAGTTTCGTTTCTCCAACTAACCCATTTGAAAGCAACACCTCTCCCCCCTTACTCTAATGGCAAATTGAAACAAAGGGGCACGTAGCTGCCAAAGTTTCATCCTTGACAGTGAGAGTCCCTTCTGGGCCCCTTTTGTTCTGACCAAAGCTGCTGAGACCGTAAGTACACACAAGCTTATTTTAAAAACAAGTCTGGTTTTATTGCAACACTGGGAATTATTTTCATTCCCAACCGGTAATGAATCTCAAACAGTCCCTTGAGATAAGCACCCAACTTTCTTTCCTATGAAGTACTGCCAATAACAGAAGTATCAAATAAAGTAGAAAAAAAAACCAACCAAAGTACAAAGAACTTCAAAAATGAATCTGAACCAAACAAACAACTTTACAAAAAAGGTTTCATCATTTTTGCCTGCCCTTTATACCTTTTGGGAGGGGCAATCACCTCCCAGCCTTACTCCCAAGTCGCCCCTTTTGTTTCAGCTGCTCTCACTTTCTAGCAGCTCTACGCACACGTGCACTGGGAACAGGATATCCTGGGTCCTCTGCCTCGCTGCTACCAGACTCCGAAGCTCCGGAGGTAGCAGCCCACTCTGAGATGTTCCTGGCCCTATCTCTGCATCAGACACAGGACCTTCATCCAAGTCCTCTCCAGACTGGTCCCCATTCTTCCCCACTGTCCGATTCCACTGTCAACTGCACAGGCTGCCACCTTTCTCCACCCATTATGTAGCTGTAGACTATGGTCTCTCTTATCTGACTATTGCCTAGGCAGCCTCTCTTCCCACCCTGCTTTTCATTTCCCAAGGTCATTCCCTGGATGGATGGATGGATGGATGGATGGATGGATGGATGGATGGGTAGACAAGAAAGTATATCAACAGACAGACAAAGATGTAAATGTAGATATAGCTAAAGCCCATGTCACACTGAACCAACGGATGCAAAGAGGATGTAAAACGGACAAAAAAGCTTGCCATCCGTTNTTGCCATCCGTTGGAAAACGCGATGTATTCACTGCCTCTGTTTTGCTTCCTCTCTATCCGTCCAGCATCCGTTTATTGACATTTCATCCACTCAGAAAGTTTTGGGCTGCCCAAAACTTTTGCGTGGAAAATGTATCCAGTTCATCCGTTCTACGCATCCGCTACGCATCCGCTAGGCATCCGCTACGCATCCGCACAACTCGCATCCACTCGGATGCAGGAAGGAAGCGGAAAGGATGCAGAACGGATGCCTAGTGGATGCACCACAGAAACAAAGCGTTTAAAATGGAAAAAACATTCGCAGAGGTGACCTATCTCAGATATAAAGGATGTCTACAGGATGCCTAGAGGATGCCTAGAGGAAGCAAAGGGACACCTATATTGCCTATAAAAAGGGGGAGCAATTCGTCTGCATCTCACTTTAAGACCAGCAGCCCACCTGTGCAGACCTCTGCAGCCTTCATCTGACTCTTCCTCTTCAATAGCATCCAGTCATGTCCACCGTGGATCGTACCACAGTCCTTTTGGCAGCCACCATCCTTCTGCAACAGTATGCAGACATCTACAGGCTCTGTAAACTCTACTACGGGAACAAAAAGAGGCGGCCAAGAAGCGTTTGGGTCCGAAAATGGATCGGGAGAAGAGCAGAGTACGGCCTGTACAACAAGCTGATGGTGGAGCTCAGGAACGAAGACACTCGTGCGTTACAGAACTTCATGAGGATGCCTCCAGCCATGATTGACGAAGTTGTGCAGCGGCTGACACCCAGGTTGACCAAGCAGAACACCAACTTCTGGACCAGCCTGGAACCTGGGCTCAAGGTGGCACTCATTCTGCACCACCTGGCCTCCGGGACCACCTACAAAAGCATTCAGTACGGCTGGAGGGTGCCACCGGCACAGCCAATTCGTTGGTGGGTCAGAGCAGTGGTGCAGGCCAATCATGGAGAATAACCTTGGAGAGCTTCCTCCAGTGCCCTCCCTGAAGAAGGATGGAAAAAGTTTGCAGAGCAGTGGTATCAGAGTGGAACTTCCCCACACCGTTGGAGCCATGGATGGCAAGCACGTGGCCTGCAAAGCGAACCAGTCGGGGTCCACTTATTTCAACTACAAGGGCTTCTTCAGCATCTCCTCTTCGCATGGTCGATGCTGACACAGTTCATGTCATCGATGCTTCAGGCAACGGCTCATCTTCAGATGCCCAGGTATACAACGCCAGTGACCTCAAGGAGGGGCTGGAAGCAACCTCATGGTGGTTCCCAGATCCAGACCCCTGCCCAACGACACGCAAGATGTGCCCTACTTCATCGTGGGGGATGACGCCTTCTCCCTCAAACCTACCTCATGAAGCCCTACACCTCCAGATCCTCACCGTGAAGAGAGGATCTTCAACTACGGCTGTGTCCAGGGCAAGGGGTGGTGGAGAACGCCTTTGGCATCCTGGCCAACAGGTTCCAGGTACTCTCACCACCATGCAGCATCGCCCAGAGACCGTGAGGAGATCGTGGAAGCTTGCTGCATCCTGCACATCTTCATGCGCACCGCTACCAGTCTTGCAGAACAGGCTGTGGACCTCAACAAGGCAATGGGGACATGGAGCCTGGGAATGGAGGCAAGGGCAAACCTGATAGACACTGAGGATGTGCAAGGCCCAACAGAGCCTCACGTGAAGGAAGAAGCAGCGCAACCTCCTGAAACACTGGTGCAACCCCAGCTGGAGCAGTGGAGTGCAAGACAGGATGTAGATGCTTAATGGATGCTTCCTTCAGCCTGTCTCATCACATCGATGAGATTGGGCCATGTATGTTGGTGGCCTACAATGAACAGGGCATTTAATAAAGAGTTGTGTTTATGTTGACAGTGTGGATCATTTACATTATTATTTGATAATGGGCCATAGGTGTGGCACCTGGGAGGGTGGACCATACAGTCCCACTATGCTTGCACTGGAGGTTTATCTATCCATCTCCTATACATCCCAAGCTATTACCATCCAGGTTCTAACTCATCACTATCTTAACCATCCCACAAGCATGCAAAGGCTTAAACCATTTCTAAAAGTTTCCACCAAGACTTTATTAAAAAAAAGAAATGAAGCAAGTGTGTGAATCAAAGATAGACTTTATTAACACAAGCTATACAAAAAATGAGTCTCTGGCACTCCTCTTGGTCGCTCAGTCTCAGGGGTGAAGGGTCCAGGTGCTGTGGGGTGGCTGGTGCTGGAGTGCTTGTCATCAGCTCCTCCAGAAGCAGAAGCAGCAGAAGCCCCAGCCCCAGAAGAGCGAGCCGTGCTGCAGAAGCCCAGCAGCCAGAGTGAGGGCCAGGGGGCGGATGTAGCCCTGTCCCTCTTGCAGGGCTGGCAGCAGATGGCTGATGCTTGCTGTGCTTCCGCATGGTTGTGGGTTGCTGGCTGGAGGGAGGCTGGCAGGTACAAAGGCTGGCAGAAGGTGGCAGGGAGGCAGGGCAGGAACAAGGCTGGCAGCAAGGCTGGCAGGGAGGCAGGCACAAGGCTGGCAGGCTGGCAGGCCAAGGCTGGCAGGCAGGCTGGCAGGCAGGCAGCAAGGGCTGCAGGGCAGGCTGGCAGCAAGGCTGGCAGGCAGGCAGGGCAAGGTGCAGAGGCGGCTGGCAGCAAGGCTGGCAGGGAGGCTGGCAGCAAGTGCAGGCAGACATGCAGGCAGGGCAGGCAAGGCGCATCCTTGTCCGCAGCAGGTCTTTCTCTGAATGGCGACCTGCTTAGATGCTTTCTTATATCCGCGGGGCTGACGCAATGCATCTCCCCGCATGCGATTAACGCAGGCATCCTAAGGCTTCCGCTGTGCTCCGCTGCTTCCGCTGTGCATCCGCTTCATCGTGTCCCTCTGCATCCGCTGTATCGGTTGCGTGCCGCTTTGTGAGGTCCCCGGAGCCTAGGGTGTGCCATCCGCTGTCCCATTTGCTCATCAGGGCTACCAGTTTCTCACTTCCGGTTTCCATCCGCCCTGCGTGCCTCCCCGCCGTCCGTGTTATCCGCTTGAGAGCGGATAACAACGGATGGAACATTTTTCTCGTCCATTGTGTCCTTTTTGCATCCGTTGGGCAGTGTGACAGGGGCTTAACATCAATTTCATAGCTGAAATGCAAATCTGCAAGTTCTAGTCAGAAAAATCCAGGGGACAGTGAAATAAGAAGATCTCAGATTAAATACAAAATCCAAACTAATGATAACAGGTTAAGCAAGCAAGCTTTGAACTGAAAATGAAGATACTGAATTTGTGGAAAACTTCTGCCCATAGATAGATAAGAAAACAAGTAAATGGTTCATAGAGTCAATCAAATTCTTAATAAAGTGCAAATGATAAAGCACAAATAACTAGACGCAAGTTATGATAGTTTGGACACTGTTCAAAGATCTAGTTTTCCTGAGAAGTCTATAAATCTGGAAAAAGTTAAAGGGAAATGAAGATAAGAGCAATAAGGTTGATGGTTAGATGCACAATTTGCAGACAGAACATCCTAAAGCATCTATCTGCTGTGTGATATCTAAAAGTCAGTGCCAATTTGGGAGCACATATTCAGAACTAACTACTGCTGAGATACAGAGGGATACAAATTAGTACTGTGACACCCTTTGAAATGGGAATGAAATTACTCTCTTCAAAACATTGAAATGAAACAGATATGACTGAAGGTTGATGAAATAGCCTTTACCTTTAAAAAACACTTTCATGTGAGATCTCATCATATGAGATGATATGAATTCCAGAATTGATGTAGAGAACTGCCATATAGATGGTATCTCTTGGAGCATTTCAAAATACTGAATCATTGCCACAAGGAAACATTTTGTACATGTGTATATCTTTTCTGTATGACATCCACAATACAACCCCAACACATAAGAACTTTGTAATAGTGCTTGGTATCTTTATCTACTTTATCTCATAGGATTTAGGGCTTGAACAAAATCAGTTTTCTATGGACTGGGTTATAATATTTAGGTTTACCTGAAGATGAAGCTAGAGGTCAAGCCAATTTTCAAACCAGTGTCCACCACTGCCTTTAAAGTTCACAAAATATGGATAATAAGAAAGTGGGTAAGTTATTATATACAACAAGACAAAGTAAACAATACATTTTCCCCTTGAATTAAGATTAATAATAAGTAATGAACATGTCTGCGTCAATAGATTTATCAAAATGGGAATATTTAAGGGTTAATTTGTCATTAACTTGGTCTTCACTTCCTAATTGTGAAATGCCAGGGTACTAAAGTATGAGGACATTGAGGACTCCCATGTTTAAGTCAATCTCAATATGGAAATTCACTGGCAGTGTTGGATTCAAATTTTTTAACAACCAGTTCTGTGGATGTGGCTTAGTTGGTGGGTGTGGCTTGCTGGTCATGGTGTGGTTCTCTGGCAGCAGGTGTGGACGGCAGAGGTCTCTGGCAGCGAGGACAAAAGAGAACCAGTCAGGGAGTCTGATGAGGACTTGGATGAGGATCCTGTGTCTGATTCAGGGATGGGGCCAGGACTATCAGAGAGTGGGCTGCTTCCTTCAGAGCTTTTGGAGTCTGGCAACAGTGAAGCAGAGGACCCCAGGGAGTCTATGCCCAGTGCACGTGTGTGCAGGAATGCTTGAAGGAGAAAACAGCTGAAGCAGCAAGGGTGACTCAGGAATAAGGTTTGAAGATGATGGACCCTCCCATAAGGGATTAAAAACCAGCCCTCAGGAATGTGCTTTTTGCAGGAAGCAAATAAGCTCTTTAGACTGAGTCCTCGTTGAAGCCCTGCTAACTTCGGTTTGTTTTTGAAACTTCTGTCAGTGGATATTTAATCAGTAATTAGTGTTCTGTTCTTGGTAGCCTTCTTCAACCTTGAAAGGGCTTGCTTTTGATATCGGACAATTATTTTTAAATGACTCTTGGCTGAGAATGCAAAGAATTTTAAAAAGGTTTGCTTTTATACACAGTTTGTGTTTGTTTAATTTGAAGAAGGCTTGGGTCAGAACATCATATGACTTGGTGGACGTGGCTTGGTGGTCATGTGACTGGCTGGACATAGCCAACTCAACATTACTCACATCAAGGGGTGCTTCTCCTCACCTGGCTTCTCATGACCGTGGGGATGCTGTAACAGTTGTAAATGTGAAAAACAGTCATGTCACTTTTTTCAGTGCCATTGTAACTTGGAATGGTCACTAAATGAACTGCTGTAAGTCAAGGATTACCTGTACAAAAATACAAAAAGCTTCTTTGCTTGCTAAAAGCTGCCCCAAATACCAGTCATTAGATTAAAAATACTTGCAAGCCAGAGTTACAAATCAGGCAGGGTGCCAGAGCACCTTGAGGAATTAAAATAGTTAAAATGCAATGATAACTTTAAATAGTTAAAATGCCAAGATAACTATTAAACAGCCAACTCTTGCTCAAAAAGTGGAAACCTTTAGGGAGAGAGGATCTCATTAAGCTCCCTAGAAAGGTTCACACCCAGGAGAAGCAAATCCTGATCCATTATCACCACTTAAGACACCAACTGGTCTCACTCACCTCCCAAGTAGCCAAAGGAAAGCATTCCCAGATTTAAGAAAAGATCACATGCCCCCAGAAAGCAGTAAAAAAAATCAGTGCCAAAGCTTGCCTTTTGCCTCTTGATAAGTACACCCAAAAGGAGACAGTGCCAGGATACACATAAAGCCAGTAAGAAGACCCCGCCTCCCCAGAGTGAAAAAGGAACCATTGAGACAGGAAAAAAAATCCAAAACACAATACAAATTAATTAAACTCAACAACGTAGCTGTTGCTTAGTAATGTACAGAAGAAATCGGACACAGGAATTAGCCAGATTTCTCAATCCAAGTTCTTTTCAGGATAGAGATTAACCTTTTTCCTTCCAACAGCTGACTAGGGAAATTTATCCCATCAATAAACAAACAGATTAAATGTCACCAAGCAAGAATTACAAACTTCACCCAAAACCAGTTTTGGATTCAAAACCTCAGGAAAGGGTATGCTAAACTCACGGTCGATGTTCAATTCTTTCTAAGCTAGCCAAGAGAAGGCCATTTGCTTGAAATGTCACTTATCTTGGGTTCCCTTGTCATTTAAAAGCTTTCTTTCTTTGGCAGCTCGCTTCATTATTCAATTATTTCTTCAAAGTGCTAACTCCAACAGGGGAGTATTTCCTCCCAACAGCAGTGTAAAAAAAATAACCCTCCCCCTTTAATAAAGTCAAGCAGTGAGGTTTCCAAGTGAAATAGCTACGCATATGTCAATTTCAGGCTCCACACAAGCAAAGTACCAGCAAAGGAGAGGAAAAAAAGAGAAGCTCCAGAGACAGGAAGTCTAGTCCTGCCAAGAATTAATAAGGGTTAACAGAGAGGCAGTTTTTGTAAGCAACACCAGAATGTTTCCTTCCTGCCTTCCTGACAGGATTGGGTCAGAAAAGTGGAAAAAAACAAAAGGATCAACTTCTTTGGTCTTTTTAGTTGTCAATTTCTTCTAACAACCAATTCTCCGAACTGCTTAGGAAGTTAACAAGTTACTTTCACCTGGTTCTAGTGAATAGGTGCGAACTGGTAGAATCCCACCCCTGTTCACTGGGCGAATTGAATCTGTTATTTTATCTCAATCCAAGCTCCATCAAAAGGGAAAGAGTACAGTGAACAGGGGTGGGCTGCTACCAGTTCGTACCGGTTCTGGCAAACCAGATGTTAATTTTACATCTGATTCACCGAACCAATAGTTGCAACAACTGGCTTGCCCTGCCCACCCCTTCCTGTCCCAGGAGTCTCCACACAGCCCATTTTGGATCCCAGGTAAGTGTGGGGCCCAAGCGGAGGCTCATGGAGAGCAAAAAATTGAGGAGGCTCCAGAAGGCTAGAAATGGGCCTGTTTCCATCCTCCAGAGAGCCTCTGGAGTCCAGGTAAGGGGAAAACGGGCCTCCTGGAGGCTTGAGGAAAGCCTACATATCCCAGGGAGTGGGGAAATGGGCCTCCTAGAGGCTCCCGAAGAGTGGAAATGGGCCCATTTCTGGTCTTTGGAGAGCCTCTGGAGCTTGGGGAGGCGATTTTTGCCCTCCTGGAGGCTCGAGAAAAGCCTCCGGAGCCCAGGGAGGGCAANGGAGGCGATTTTTGCCCTCCTGGAGGCTTGAGAAAAGCCTCCGGAGCCCAGGGAGGGCAAAAACACCCCCCCCACATGTTCAGGAGGCTGACTAGGTCACCCCCACCATGGTCATGTCCACCTAGCAACCAGGCACAGAATTGGTTGCTAAATTTTTTGAAGCCCACCCCTGGCAGTGAATATTATCTTGAATTGTTGGAAAAAATTCAGGATATTAATCCTGATGTTATATAGTGATTATAAAATCAAATCTTAATAACAGTTATAATATTAATTGCTATTTTTTATTTTTTTTCTAGGACTATACACTAACTATGTATCTCCAGCAATCCTGGAGGGATAAAAGATTATCCTACTCTGGCATACCTTTGAATCTAACTTTAGATAACAGAGTGGCTGATTATCTCTGGGTCCCAGATACATACTTCCCGAATGACAAGAAATCCTTTGTTCATGGAGTTACTGTGAAAAATCGAATGATTAGGCTACATCCAGATGGAACCGTTCTTTATGGTTTGCGGTATGTTACATTTCATATTATTTTGAAACTGCTTTTGAAATTGATTTTTTTGTAAGGACTGGCATGCAGCATGAATTTTCAGACAGACATAAACCCCACCACCACCTTTCTTTCAATCTGTTCAAGATTTTACCCAGGAATGCTATTTTCCTAATTTACAGATAGTCCTCAACTTACAACCACAATTGGGACCAAAGTTTTGGTCACTAAGTGATGAAGCATTAAGCAAGATTGAAAATAAAGACAAGACAAAGATTCTATTTAAAAATCTTACAGATATATAAAAAACAGTGTTGATGGAAAGAATTGATATACAGATAGTCAAAAAAGTGAAGTACTTAGGAATACAGTGAACAGCAAAATGTGCACATTAAATTAAACAAATTAAACTAGATTTGGAGAAATGGAAAAATTTGCAATTGTCATTAACAGGAAGAATAACTACTATAAAAATGAATATTTTACCAAGACCACTATATTTATTCCAAACTACTCAAATAAAAATATTTTGAAGAACTAAATAAAATAACATTAAGGTATATCTGGCGAGGGAAAAAAGCAAGAATAGACTTGAAAATGTTACAAGACTCCAAAAAATAGGACTTCCGGTTTGAGCTTCTTCAGTGACAGACTGAAACCTCGTCTCTGCGAGGCTTCGATCCGTGCTCGCCGCTGGAGCGCCCTGAACCATCTGGTTTTGGGGCTAAGCCACCCCGTAGAGGTGGTGAAGAGGGGGGAGACTGCCAGCAGGGTTGAGGAGAGCTTGCATCTCTCCTCCCCAGCTGGCCATTACTGATTCGCTTCCCGAAGGTGGTTGCAGCGGTTGTCAGAAATGACACCCAAAGAAGAATTCAAACTGAATAGAATGTGCAGGAGGATTGATAAGAAGAGAAAGTTTTGGTTACGCGGGTCAAACAGCAAAAAGCAACAAATTAAGGTACCCTTGGAAATTGAAACTGTTAAAAAAATACATTGTTTCCCTAAGAAAATTTTTAAGCTGTGAAGGAGAGAAGAAAAGGGAAAAAGATTTTGGTTTTTCCCCTTTTCCTATACTGACAGAAAGAGACTTAAAGCAAGAAATTGAAAAAAATCCACTTGGACAATCAATAGGCATTTAATGCCTGAAAATAAAAAAGTCAAAGGGATTAATAAAAGATTTCTGGGATAATTAAAAGCTTTTGAAAAACAGGAAAGGAGAGAAAACAGAATAAAAGATAGGATCTGGAGGGAGGAGACTGCCTGAATTAAAAAAATATAACTAACAACAAAATCTCACAAGACTTCCAAAAGATACATTCTCACTGAAATACGCCAACAAAAAACCCCAGGAAGAGAAAGTCGAAAAAGAAATAAGCAAGATATAACTCGGACTATCTGGATTACTTGATGATTTCTGGATTCCTTGATTACTGTTTTTGAATGACTAAAATCAGTTGGGTGGTTTTGTTAAATAACCTGTTTAAAATGGCTCCAACTTTTAGAAGAACTGAAAATGAACTTAAGTACAAAGAAGATGTACAAGAAGGGAGAGGTTCTTTTGGCTTTGTTTTTCAGTTTTTAGAAATTGCGAGATTTGGAATTTATGAGAAAACAACAAGAAATGCCTTGCAGAACAAGAAGATGCAACAAAAAGAAAGCCATCTTTAATGAACAAGTATCTTTAGATGGGGGGGGAAGGATAAGGGGGAAAAGAGAATGGAAAGTTTAAGATTGGAAAAACAACTCCCCCAAAATAGAGTGAAAAATTAAGTATATAAATCAGAAAGCAACAGAAGAGAGAAATGCAGAAGAGAGAATTGAACGAGAGAGACAAGGGATAAAAAAGGGGAAGGAGAAGATGAGAGGGAAGAAAGAAAGGAAAAGAAAGTTAATAAAGGACAGAAGCAAATATCAGAGAAACAGGGCTATTTAAGAGATAATGGGTGAAAATTAATGGAAAAAGAGATTCTGCAAAGGTACATAAAATTAGTATGGTTATATTTTGAAGCAGAAATAATTTTAGGAAATATGAAGCAATGTATGATAAAATGTCTGATAAAAATAGCTAATTGTAATTCAGTGGAATGCTTGTCAAATAAAATAAATGTAACAAAAGGTATATTTAATGAATTCATGAAACATGTAAAGAGAAATAAGGGAAAAATTAATTATGGGATTAATAATGTATTTTTAAGGAAGGTATGATATTTAATTGAAAAGAGTTGTTAAAGATTGTTTAAGATTTTAATGATTATTAATGATAGAACTCAACTGGAAATAGTAGAGGGTTTATAAGTTACATATATTTACAATCTTTTTTTTTATAAAGAATATAGTGTGCATTATAAGAATGTACCAAGCAGAATTCGATTGGAAGTTATGTTTATGTATTATATTTAAGGTTATAAACTTAAGGTATATATTGAAGTTAAATAAGAGTTGAATGGGATGTAATTAAAAGATATAAAGGTGTCATTCTCCCAATTAGTAACTAACAGGAGAAAATTTGTTTAATGAGAAAAGATAATATGAAATTGAAACAAACAGGACAAAAGTTAAATATATAATGATTTGAAATTGAGATGAGATAATCAAAATAAAAATTGACAAATTAAAAGGGGAAAACCTGTACTAGAAAATGTAAAATAGTATAAGATATGGAAATAGAATACAAAAAGGAGCATTTAAATATGAGTTTTGTGTCTGTATAAAGAAGTTCAACCCGGGACCATGCATGCTATTTTCAAAAAAGATGTTTTACTTGTATTTTGTATGTGTGAAAGCCCAAATAAAACTTTATTTAAAAAAAAAAAGACTCCAAAAAATAGAGGGGGCTTTGGGCTGCCAGATTGGGAATTGTACTATTAGGCCTTGGTACTTACATGGGTGAAAGAATGGATCAATTTGAGGCATAAAAGAGTATTAACATTAGAAGGGCACGAGCTTCCACTGTGTTAGCATGATTGTTTATGGTATAGGAAGAATAAGATATATAGTTATTTGCATTGTTATCAGTATGGCTTAAGATTAAATTAAAATACCAATCTGGCTTTCCACAGTGGAAGCATTGATACATCCTAATGTTATTAATATGGAAAAAACTGTAAAATATGAAGATATTTTGAATGAAAAGGGGGAATTAAAAACCAAGCAGGAATTTAGAAATAAAGAGATGGACATTGCATGGTGGCCACAAATGCAAATACAATCTCGATATGATAAAGATGCCAAAATATATGGTTTAATAAAGAATTAACAGAATTGGACCTGTGGAACTGCTTGCCACCAGAAGTTCTGGGTGCTCCAACACTGGAGGTTTTTAAGAAAAGACTGGACAGCAATTTCTCTGAAATGGGGGTTCCCCCCAAGGTCCCTTCTAAGTGTTATTCTGTTATTCTGACATCTTTCCCAGGACCTCTACTCAGAGTTTGGCATCCTCTGTTTTCCTGCCTGAACAGGAAAGGTGGGACTAGAAGACTTCCAAAGTCCCTTTCAACTCTATTAAACACAAATGTATAAATACATGTGAACTGTAGACATTGAATTATAGACTCTGGACTATATACATTGAATGAATGTATTGTAAACCCTGAAAAATACCTGGGCAAAAGAAAGGCAGTAAAATGACTCTAGGTGTAGGGGCAGTGTAAAATATTAATATATGATAAATAATGGAACAATTCAAAATAATAGCACAGAGTTTTCTCTCTCCGCCTCTCTTCCTTCTTCTTTTCTTTCTTTCTATTTCTTTTTCTTTCTTTCTTCCTTTCTCTTTTTCTCCCTTCCTTCCTTCCTTTCTTGCTTTCTTTCTTTCTCTCCCTTCCTGTTTCTTTCTTTCTTTCTCTCCCTCTTTCTTGCTCTTTCTCTTCCTTTCCTCTTTCTTTCTCTTTCTCTCTTTCTTTCTCTCCCTGCCAGTGATAAAACATTTTATAGATATTAGTTTATAAAATAATTTGCCATATTCTTTCCTATTGTTCTAGATCAATACTCTGGCCAAAATTTTTGGCCCATGTTATCATATTCTCCTTAACCATTTCCTCTTCCATTTTAAATTCCAATCAGCAATTATACATTTTAGTAATCATCTTTTTTTTGCCTCCTTGTAATATTTTATCTAATTCCTGAATAGTATTATAAAATCCAAATTGTTCCTTTTCTTTTTTATATCTTGTTTGAATTTGAACATAAGGCCACCACCCTATTTCAATTCCTTGTGTTTTTAATTGTGTCTGTGTTTTTAGGTCACCTTCTTCCATTATAAGTTCCTTATATTTTATTGTTTTATTCAAATCCATAGCATTGGGATATATTAGTGCCTCCACTGGAGATAGCCAGAGAGGTATTTTCACATAGTGGTTTCTTTTAATTTTTTCCTATACACATATCAAGGCATTTCTTATCCAGTGTCTTTGGAAATTAGATTAGATTAGAATACTTTATTGGCCAAGTGTGATTGGACACACAAGGAATTTGTCTTGGTGTAAATACTCTCATGATACATAAAAGAAAAGATACATTTGTCAGGAGTCAAGAATCATAAGGTTTTTATATCACTTAATGATGGTCATATGATACAATAAGCAATCAATCATATTAGGAAATGGTCAATATAAATCGTAAGTATACAAGTGACAAAGTTACAGTCATACAGTCATAAGTGGGAGGGGTGGGTGATAAGGAGTGATGACAAGATTAACAGTAATAGTAGTGTACACTTTGTAAATAGTTAAACAGTACTGAGGGAATCATTTGTTTAGCAAAGTGATAGCTTTCGGGAAAAAACTGTTCTTGTGTCTAATTGTTCTGGTTTGCAGTGCTCTATAGCGACGTTTTGAGGGAAGGAGTTGAAACAGGTTATGGCCGGGATGTGAGGGGTTTGTAAATATTTTCACAGCCCTCTTTTTGACTTGTGCAGTATACAGGTCCTTGATTGAA
>BHFT01000075.1:0-34713 GCA_004320025.1 Laticauda laticaudata | reverse complement strand
CAGAGCTACTGAGTTTGAGACACACTTCCTTATTTAATTCAATGGGCCATCCAACATGACTTCAGTTCTGCTCACACTATGGATTGGTTTGATGATGGAATCTGCTCAGGTAAACCCATTCTTCACATCCTGCTACCTTATATACAGTAAAGTACTTTGTGGATAATAGGCAAACAAAAAGCATTACAAATGGCAGTGTTCTGTAAGAAACTATGTCAGCTAGCAGCATTTCTGTATGCCAGATAAACAAAAGAGATTGTACTCTAGTGCTAATTTTAATGACCTTCATTAAAGGGAGCAGAGGATTCAGAAAGAAACCTCTATCAATCCAGAAGTAATTCTAATATAGGATTTGAACTTTCAATGCTATAAATAAATCCTAACAGCCATCTTGTTACATCCAGAGAAAGTGGCTTTTCAAGTGAAAGATTATAATTCTCATAATAAGCAGTAAATACAGGAATTATCCCATCAAGGTACTTATTATTATACACTGCCTGTTTTTTTATGGCAACAGAATAAAGCTTCGTTAATAATATGAGTACAGGATTGATTAATCATGTCACATTATATTTTAATTGGCTTACATTGACATATATACCATTGCCTACAGCAGCCTTTTCTAAATCATTTCCTTTGGAGTTCTCTATCATTCTCAATTTGTAATAGCAAAACTTTTGACCCTGCATAAGAACAATATATTAATTTTAAAGATGCTATTCTAAAGAATCTTGTTAATTATAGATATTTTTTAAAAAGTCAGAAAGGATATTTTCAATGAGGTCATTCAAAACTGGATTTCAGTTTTACTAAGACCTTTTCATAATGGGAGCCACAGGAAAATAAAAATACATTGACATTTACTGAAAGCTAATACGGTAAAAAAAAAAATCTATCCTCTAATTTCACAAAGATATTCTTCCCCTACAGAATAGGATTCTAATTTTTCCACCTAATTCTAAGGATGCTTTAGAATTTATTTTGATAAAAAATATGTGTTTTTGTTTATACAGTAAATACACTTATTTTTATAAAGTAGTGAATGGAGAGAATTTGATAAAAGATTGGATAAAGGCTAATACATTGAAGTTCATATCAGACAAGATGGACATATTGCTCAACTCAGTAGGGTTGAATCTTTTCTGGAAACATTTGCACCCTTGAAAAATTGCTCCCATAATTTAGGGATTCTTCTGATTTAGGATTGAAAGAGGTGGCTCTTCTCAACTTTGATTTTGGTGATTTGAAGCATCCTTTATAGCTTGCTGCATTTCTTCTGGACAAAGTCACCTGGTAGTCCTTAGCTCACAACCACAACTGAGCCCAAATTTCCATCGCTAAGCAACAGAATGGAGTTTTGCCCCATTTTACAACCTTTCTTCCCACAAGTTACTCGCTACACTTGTTAAGCTAGTAATTTGGCTTCCCCATTGTTTGTCAAAAGGTCACAAAAGGTGATCACATGACCTGAGACACTGCAGCCACATGGCATGCAAAAAATACATGCCAATTGCCAAGCATCCAAATTTTGATCATGTGACCGTGAGGCTACTGCAATGGTTGTAAGTGTCAAAAACAGTCATAAGTCACTTTTTTCATTAGTGTTATGATTTTGAACAATCACTTAACAAAAGTTTGCAAGACAAAGATTTCCTATACTATGGTATCAATTATGCATTTTCTAGTAACCTCTTGATTGAGTAACTGATTTGTGGTATGTGGGTCTTTCAAAATAAAGCTGCAGAGTTGTAATTGAGAACAAACAGTATGATCACATCATGCTATGAACATGTCAGCGTTACCTGGGTGGTCTCTGGTCTGGCTGATCTCTCTCTTTGGTTTCAGGTGACTTTCTCATGTCATTAGCATGTAATGCCCTGTCAACTTTTATGGCTACCCGGAACCACTCAGAGAGTCAGTCTGGAATGTCCCTATAGGCAGTACTTGACTAATTTGCTTATCTAGGCTTGTTCTGAAAAAATGAACCAGCATCCGTTCAGGCAAAAGGGGAATCATCAACTGCAATGATCACTGCCCAATTTTTGAGCTGAATTTAGTATTTTGGTATTGGCTTTTAAAGTACATGATGGCTTGAGCTAAAATTTCAAGGCGTATCTTTGCTTTTATGTACTTGTCCCAGCTCTTTATTCATTCTTCTTGTGGCCTCACCAAATGAAGTGAGGCAGAAGGCTTCAGGAAAGAAGATCTTCTCCTCCAATGTATATGACCTTGTTTAGAAAGCTGTACTCATACCTTTGGAGATATGTTCGTTCTATTAAAACTAGCCAGAATCTTAGCCCATACTCAGAAGCTGATTGTGGCTAAAAAATCTCTTCATTCACGTACGCACAAGATTTCATTTTTTAAAATCTTGTCTTTTGCTTTACAGGATTGCTTTTCCATGGTAAACATCTCCTGGTATGGAGGAGCCAGTGTCAGTAGTCAGCATTGGCCTCTGAATGGTGTGAACATCAAGTCCCAACTGTTCACTATCAGTAACCTTATTAAAAGCCCAAATGCTTATGGCTCTGTCTTAGAAAGATATTTTTTGGGATCCACTGGTAAGTTTCCTTTTCTTATTTGATTTCCTAAATTGTGGTGTCTAAATACAATAGCACACATAGCTTTGAAAACTTAGATTAAAAAAAGCCTTCAGGACATTGAGCAAAGTGTACTACCACAAATTTTTGGATAATTATTTTGTT
Source organism: Laticauda laticaudata (assembly GCA_004320025.1). Classification (NCBI taxonomy): domain Eukaryota; kingdom Metazoa; phylum Chordata; class Lepidosauria; order Squamata; family Elapidae; genus Laticauda; species Laticauda laticaudata. The sequence continues at coordinate 32,008 of BHFT01000075.1, read as the reverse complement.
GTCCTAACTGATTAAGAGAAAGAGGACAGAAATATTTGTAAGGTCTTCTGACTCCAATGCTAAAACAGCTTGTCCAGCATTGGCTATCACTGTTCACTTTTATTAGTAGGAGGAAATGTTACTGCTTCATTAACTGGGATGTCTTGTTATGGTCCTGAAAGACTAAGAGGTGAAGGGCGTCTATTTACCTTAAGTAGTTAAGAGTTGTTAACCTTATCCTGTGTAGCTTTTTCTCCGGTAATATCACACTACTAGCTACAGCATACAAAACATTTGCTAGACCAATACTTCAGAATACAGCTCATCAGTCTGGAACCTGCATTAAGTATCTGATATTAATACAGTTGAGAAAGCCTAGAAATATTTCACAAGAAGAGTTCTCCACTCCTCTACTCATTGCAGAATACCTGATGCCACCAGAGTTGAAATTCTAGATCTAGAAAACCTAGAATTACGCTGCCTTCGGTCCGATCTAAGTATAGTATATAAAATCATACATTGCAATGTCCTGCCTGTCAATGAATACTTCAGCTTCAATACAATACATAACATACAAGAGCACATAATAGATACAAACTCAAGGTTAATCACACCAAAATTGATAGCAGGAAATACTACTTCAGCAACAGAGTGGTCAATGTCTGGAATACTCTCCCTGACTTTGTGGTTTCTTCCCCAAACCCCAAAAACTTAAACTGTCTATTATTGACCTCACCCCTTTCCTAAGAGGTCAGTAGGGGGCGTGCATAAGTGCACCAACATGCCTACTGTCCCTGTCCTATTGTTTCTTTTTTTCCTTATATGTATCCATTTCATGTATTCATAACCATGCTTATACTTATACCTGTTATCTTTTTATTGCTTGACTAAGTAAGTAAGTAAGTAAGTAAGTAAGTAAGTAAGTAAGTAAGTAAGTAAGTAAGTAAGTATTGGTCTCCCCATTATTCAGAACTGAGAGTAATTTGCTACTTTTTAAATAACATAATCTGTGCACTTTGCACAATGGTATCTACTACTGTACATTCTGCTTTTGTGACAGTGCATGAGACTAGGTTGTCTTCGCCAATATGGGGATTTCCAGATGTGTTGAGATAACTCTGAGAATGTGCTAGGAAGGCACTCTCAGAATTAGCTTCTAAGAATCAAGCTCAATTCAAAAGAGTTCTTACCTTAAGAAACAGAGGGAATTTGCCTAGCCTATGCTGTCCAGAAGAAAGGGATCGCTTAGGATCAGTGGCAGGCTGTGCCAGTTTCGACTGGTTCTAGCGAACTGGTAGTTCTGACCACCACCTGCCCCCACCCTATCCTCTCCTATATTTCTGTCTTTCTGGCTCAGTTGAGTTGCATGGCACAGCTGATTTCCATGCCTCAGCTGTTCTACTTACAGGGGCTGCCCTAGAAGGTAAGCAGTTGAGCTTCAAATGGCTGTATTTTGAACGCTGTGCATGCACTCACCAAACCAGTTGTTAAACCAGTTGCAGCCCACTACTGCTTAGGATGTAAACCTTACAAGAGATTGAAGAGGCATGGGACCAGAGACAGTCCTTCTCCAAAACAGTTGATGTAGAAGACTTACCCCATGAAACACATCACATACCCCAAGATATTGGCTTTCCATAGAACTGTCAAAGTGATAGTCAAAGTGATAGCATTTCACCTGGTGTTTGGTAACATACAGTATCTGCGGTTATCTGATTGATTGTTGGTACTTGGATGTTGTCTTTTTATCAGATGATATTTTATCATATTGTACCTCTAATTTGTAACTTACCCAGAGTCTTGTGAGTGTGGGTAAGGTAGTCCTCAACTTCCAACCATTTGTTTAGTGACCATTCGAAGTTACAATGGCACTTTAAAAAATGCCATTGTTATGATTGTCTTTCACACTTATGACAGTTACAGCATCCCCATGGTCATATGATCCAGTTAGATACTTGGCAACTGGCATGTATTTATGACAGTTATAGTGTCCCATGTGATCCCCTTTTATGACCTTCTGACAAGCAAGTGTCTTGCTTAGCAATAGAATTTTGGGTTCGATTGTGGTCATAAATCAAGGACTACCTGTATATAAATTTGAATGAATGCATGAATGAATGAATGTGCATGTACATCTTTCCAGTCCCTTACGATTTATATTGACTGTTTCCTAGTATGATTTGATTGCTTATTGTATGCTATGATTATCATGAAGTGTTGTACCTATGGTTCTTGATGAATGTATCTTTTCTTTTATGTATACTGAGAGCATCTACACCAAGACAAATTCCTTGTGTGTCCAACCACACTTGGCCAATAAAGAATTCTATTCTATTCTATTCTATTCTATTCTATTCTATTCTATTCTATTCTAATATTGTTAGGCTGAGAAAACAAACAACTAAAGCTGTTTTTTCTCATTTATATCTCTATACAGAATTGTCTGATTGGTCAAGTAGACTTTAACAAAGTTACAAATATGTAAAGAGTGGATGTATGAAATGGAATTAAAAGTTTAAATATATCAAAGGAATAGGATAGCAGTATGGTCCAAAACTGAGTAGGGTAGAATTAGCCTGTTGGATGCAGGCACTTTCCATATGTTAAAATATCTTGAAATAAAGAGGACTTATTTCAGCTTTTCTTTCCATCTTAAGGAGCATAAACAGCATGACAGGATTAAAAACAGTTGCCACACTCTATATTGTAAAGCATGCTTAATGTTCTAAGTATTGCTGTATCTCTGGATTTCTGGTACCCTTGTGTCTCTGGCATGTCCCAGTTTAGCAGATCAAGGAAAAATGCTTCCTTCTAAAGGTTTGCTACAGTTCAGAACTAAGCTTCATACTGTGAAGATGATTTATTGCCAGGACCAACAAGTCTGAAAATCAGGGAACGCCTCTCTTGTATGGTGCTTGGCTTGAAGATACTATAATTAAAAGAAATATCTAATTATTTGGAGTTTCCATCAATGCTTGTGGACTATGGAATAATTATATCTCTTATACATACTCCATCTGTAAACAACAGAATGTTTCTGCAATCTCACCTTTGTGCAACAAAAATAAAACCAGCATGAGGCTTGTGTGACTTTATACATATAACATACACACTCATACATAAAGGCCTATAGTACTGTATTGTATGAGAATTCCCATTTACAAGGATAGACATAAAGGAGCTGTAATCCAATACATCTGTAGAGCACTAGGTTGGGTTGACATATTAAGATACTAACTAAAAAATGACCTTGAAAAATCAACATCTTCAATCTTATTTCCCACAGAGTCCATCAAAAATTGCCTCAGCAGATGCTAGCACTTAATCCATCTTGGCTGACTATACTGGGAATCTGAAAAAAAAAAACATGTTATAAGAAAGCAATCGCAAACCACTTTGGAACCTTTATGTTTCACAAAAAAATATATACTGAAAAAGTATTTAATGATTCATGAATAATGCTTTTCTGTGTATTATCATTGAAGGAGTAACCGTGATGATGGTTTCAGATACACCAATCTCTCTCTCAGTGGAAAGAAATATACATTTTTGCCTTGAAAATATTCCTGGCCCAGACTTGGCTGCCCTGCAGTACACTGTGTGTGTGAGTCAAAACATCACATCTGCTTATCAGGAACTGGTGGGAAGTCGACTTCCCAGACAACAACGAAGATTGCCAGATACAGATTTGCTTAGGTAAAAATTGTAAAGTGTTATAGTGTTGGATGATATCTCAAGCAGTTATCCAATACCAAGATCTGGGAATTATTGTCCTTACATATTAAAAGGGCTCTAGATTGGGAGAAAAAGTCACAAGCCTACAGCTTGATCCTAAATCAGACTGAAAATCAGATTGTGGCTCCCAAAGATGGAGGTACATGTTTTGCTGCCTTTGAGTGGGGTACAAAAATACTATTATGTAAAATAGTTGAAAAACATAAAGAAATGAGGACCTAGGATTATCAAACCTAGGAAACAGTAACAAAAAGTCCTGTGCCTATATGTATAAATATTGACTGTAAGGGAAGGAGTGGCAGAATCTGGGGATGGAATTAAAAGAGGGATCAACCTAGAATCTCAACATAACCACAAGCAAACTAAGTCCAACCACCCCCAAATCCATTAAATCCTAGCAGGTGCTTATTGTTAAATAACAATAATCCTATGCTCAGGCATAAGTAACAATACATCAATTTAATTGGATGGATCTGATCTTTTGAGCCTGACATCGATCCATCTAATAATCACCTTACTGACTGTGACCCTCACCTCGGAAAACAAGATTAAGTGTGGCCTGCCTACAAAACTTTCCTCATTGGGACCCAAGGCTTTTTCACTTATTTTCATTTGTCAGACACTGACTGAACATAATTGACAGAGTGAGAAGAGGTCTAACCTGATAATTCACTAATTACAAAGGTTTGAGTCTACGTGTTGGATTGCTTTTGTTCAGTTTGACTGGAAATTTTCTGTTGGTATAGCCCAATTATGTAAACTATATTTTATTTTTATCATCACAAAATCTGTGATCCAGGCAAATCTATTGCTAAATCAAGCAAGACTTTTCTTTTTAATAGGTTGCCAGTCTGGAGATATTATGGTATAGCTGCTTCTGTCGCTCAAATGGAGCGAGGACTGAGGTCTTTCTACAATAAGCTTCAAACACATAATCTTGAAGAGGGCATAATTGCTCTCACTGAAGAGTCTACAATGCTACTTCAAAATATGGTATGTGTAGCAAATCCAAGTTATCATCCACAAAGTTCATTCCTCAACAATTTTTAATTCTAATATTCTGCATTAAATAATAGTTCAGAATATCATTCTTCAAATGCTTGGTCAACAAATCTTGTTTTGAGCCACAGGTATTTCGTTATGACAGTATTTAATGGCTATTGGTATATTTGTTAGCTATAATTGTATGGTTTTAACAGGAAGAGAGGGAAGGGGGGAGGGGGGGAGAGGGACAGCACCAGACTTGGGCATACTGTTTTTTTCTCCCTGAGCTATACTTTCAGAACTTCTAATCTACACTATTAAAACAACTATTTGAACAAGACATGGATGCTATTATTAAATACTATTATAAATCTGACAAGCAGCTTCTGAGCCTTCTTTTATCTAGGCCCTGAACAGATTCACCCAGTGACATCCAAGACAGAAGATTTCAGTACTACAGCATTGTTGAAAGTTATGATTTGATAAGCAGAAAATCATCTAAGCATGCTCAGCTCCCTCAACTACAACCACCCAAGAGTTTATTCAAGTTTTTTCTACCACGCTATACACAATATCTCTTTTGTGCTGTTCCTTGGGTTTCTCTTTTGATGCCAAAGTACCAAGGAGGAACCTGGAAAATCTCTCTCAGCTAATTTCGGTCGTCAGCTAGAGCTCTCTTTAATAAGCAGTGGTTTACATAATAAGCAATTAGTCTTACAGCATCCTGTAGTTCTTGACCTCTGCAAGAAAGGTACAGTCTCATTGTGTTCTCTCTTCTCACTCCCTTGCAGGACCCCATCTATTTACCTCAGCTAAGAAGAAAAAGGCTGCATTCACTGAGATTTATCATGAACTACTTCTGTATGAAACCACTAAAATTTTTGATCACTCTGTCCCCTTATACAAGCATCAACTCACCAATTTTCCAAAGGTCCCTGCAAGAAGGGAAAGAAGAATTTTGGTTGAGCCGCCATTCTGAATCCGGTGACTACGTGGTACAATTTGCTAATGCTGTCTCTTTTACTTGGCCCATTACATTTAGTGGTCATTTATATCATAGGATTATTTGACAGCTTGGTTTATTTTAAAGGAAAATGAAAGGCGAAATTTGTATAAAATAGAGGTGAGTGATTGGAGTGATTGTTTTGTCCTAAAAATTATGCCACACTCCAACTGATTCGGATGGACTCTCCTCTTGTTGGGATTTGGGTATTAAGGCAGGATGGAGGCATGTAACCCTGCTCAGTTCCCTCTATATCATTTTTTCCCCAAAGTTGTTGTCATCTACTTGCATGGACATAAGCACATTATGGCTTAATCAGGATGGAGTGATATGCAAGATCCCCAATCCAAGTTGCAGGTACTTCTAATGCTTTTTTAGAGTTAGCAAATGTCAGAAAGAAAGAAACACATTATGGGTAATTTTCAACTTACGATCATTTATTGAGTGACTGTTTGAACTTACGATGGCACTGAAAAAAGTGATTTATGATCAGTCCTTGCACTTATATTACAGTATCCCTATAGTCATGCGCTTCTGATTTGGGTCTGTGGTTAACCACTTTTTTTATTGCTTTTGCAAAATACTAGACTACCTTGGGGAGACCCTAAACATCTACAGGTAGTCCTTGACTTACAACAAGTTCATTTTGTGAATGTTTGAAGTCACAACAGCACTGAAAAAAGGGACTTCTGACCATTTTTCACACTTTATGACCATTGCAGCATTCCCACAGATCAAAATCCAGATGCTTGGCGACTGACTCATATTTATAACGGTTGCAGAGTCCTGGGGTCATGTGATTGTTTTTTTTGAAAACTTTTTACAAGCAAAGCCGATAGGGAAGCCAGGTTCATCAAACAACCATGTTATAACTTAACAACTGCAATGATTCACTTAATAACTGTTGCAAGAAAGGTTGTAAAAATGAGTCAAAACTTCATTAACAATGATCTCAGTCACAGAAATTTTGGGCTCCATTGTAGTCTTAAGTTGAGGACTACCTGTGTTGTGTTTCCTTCTGTAAGTGACCTTTGTTGCTCCAGATTATGTGGGAAGTCAGGGGGTGAGACATTCATAGGGTGATAGTCTTCTCCTGATCAAGTAGAAAGCAAGCACTGATTAGACTGCAGTGAACTCAACATGCATTCAGCATTCTGGGGTTGCCTGAAAAGATCACAGTTATGCTTCAAAGGGTGAAGCATAACCTTGTGAAAAATTAAGAAGTGGAAACTTTGGCATGGAAATATTTTACACATCGTGTACACAGATGAGCATGTTGTGTGATAACCCAGAATGTTTTATATTGGAGCAATACGAAAATGCTGTTAAATAAGTAAACACCTATCATGCAATTTCCTTTCAGTGTACACAGTGTACAGAAAAAGAATAAGAAATAGTAAGCCAAATAAATAATAGGCCTGAGATAAGATACGGGAAAAGAAAGTTCAAATTTGTATAGTGAACACTATACCTTTTCTGTTACCCCATATTCATTCACCTTTCATCTATTGACTTTTCTTCATTTTGTTTTTCACCTCTCTTCACCCAGTTTGCCTACTTGCAGATCATACATAAATTCTATAAGTCTAATATTATACAATCAAAGCTGAGCTTTTTAGTCCTCCAATTTAGCAGATGAATTTAGTAGGCTAATCCATGTATAAAAATTAGTTTCCAATTCTGCTACAGTTTTCTTATGCCCACCTTTCTGTTACAGGTGCCTCTCCTCACCAAATGGAAAGGGCAGTTTTCAGCCTGTCTGAATGTAACCAGTCAGGTTGCAGTGCTCTGGTACTTAGACCAGGTGAAGCTCCTGAAGCAACAACTGGGAACAAAGTATGTGGTTTTTGAAGGTAGTGAAGGCAACCTATTTATGGAACAAGCGATCTCACCTCCTGCAGAACTCAGAGGGGATAAGTACATTCATATTTTAGCCTCAATAGCAACAATGTTGGGAAATTCATCAATAATTACTGGTGCTACAAGGTTAGTTTCAAGAAAACAATATCACACTATATCTTGTCCTTAGGCAGGCCTGTCTTCCAATCTTTTATTTATTTATTAAATTTGTCGCCCGTCTTGCTGCAAGGTGACTCTTCAAAGCCTTTGTTTTTTAAAAAATAAAGTTCTTGGAGTTAGACAAAACTTGTTAATGCTGTACTTCTTTGGTTTAGAGTTCTCTGCAATCACCTCCCCCAAATTAGATCTCCCTCCCACATTTCCAATTATGTTGTCTGTCTGAAAACTATGGGAATAGTGGGAAATGACCTCAAATACATACACTGCAGAGAGCACTAATTTGGGGAAAGTGGTTCTCGTCAAAGATATATTTTTTCTTCCTTCTTCCTGTTTTTAGGTTCAATGTGGGATTAAGAACATTGGGTTAGTTTATTTTTCAGACAAAGTTCAACAAAGAATTAAGGAAAATGCTGACTAGCCCTGAAGTCCTCCACCTGCTTTCTATAACAATGTTTTTCCCAATCAGTTACTAGTGGAAAGGTTTATCGTGCATATTTACTATGGGATTATTTTCCCATTAATTTTCTGCAATGAAAGAGCAGTATATCATGGAATAAATGGTCTTTCCAGCATTTTTGGAAATGACAAAGATTTATGGAAAGCCAATATCTTGGGGTATATTATGTGTTTCATGGGGTAAGTTTATCTCCCAAAACATACAAGGGATGCCAAGGGTACCAAGATGATGACAACCACTGGAGCAGTAAAAGGATGGGATTCACGGTTTACATTCCATGTTAAAAGCACTAGGATGGAGAAAGCTCATTCCTTTGGAAAGGGCATAGCATACATCCCAAGCTGCTGAAAGTACATACAGGGATCAAGATGGGTTCAAGAGTTTGATTGTGATTCCTTTTATAATATATTCTTTTCTCTAATAACCTACAATATGAAAAAGGGAGGATCCTGTGCTGCATATTGCAAGTAGATCTCATTTGCCAACACCCCTTCATCATTGATTCAATTTGTGAGTGCCTTTTTCTGAATGTGTACAGTGTGATTTGAGCTTCCATAAATTCTGATGCGATTGAAATAACAATCAATTCCATCTAAAAAAAGATCTCTATTTCAGCTGTGATATGCAGACATGTTTTATTTTAGCTTAGATGCAAGGTAGACATGCTCACAGGACTCAAAGTTATCATCCTATTCCAATATGCTGGGTTTATTTTCTTAGGACACTTACACACAGGTATATTTTCCTTCTCAAACCCTCAAAAAGGAAGGCAAAGTTAGCATCCTATCCCCGCCTTGATCATTATCCCCACTTCACAATAAGTACATAAAGTATTGGTTATTGTAGGGTGCTACAACATCATTTGGTAGTTCACCTCATTTTAAGCAGAAGAATGAAAGAATGCCAGTGTGTCATGACCCTTAGTCCCTTAGCACTAATACGAGTGCCCTGCAAATGGGAAACTCCTTGGTGATCTAACATCTTATGCCAGAAACTAGATGATTTGAGCAGATTGCTTTGATCACAATTTCAATAAGGACCCTTCCTTTGTTTTCCTACTCAAGAGGTTTTTATGCTATAGGAAAGGGCCCTTCCACCAAAATTCTAGACCCCCCAAAATCCTGCATGAATATCTCTCAAACATTTCCTAACTCCATGAATTTGCAAGCAGCCCTCCTCACCTTTGTGCCACATAAGCAAGTGTTTTCGTCCCATTTTTTTCATTCTTTTCTGTTAAAAGGAGTTTTCTCCACATGCAAGTCAATGACATTAATTCTAATAACCTTAGCAGTTAGAGCTATCATTTCATTGGGATAAACCTGAACAATAGAAATTCCAGTTAGTGTTTTTGAGTTCAGGCCTTAATCTGAACTTTTTGAATGGCTGCTTTCCATTCCTTTTGAATGGTGAAATTCTTGTCTTAATCCCCCAACTGTTTTAAAAGAGCTTCACATGAGTCTGAACTGCATGTTGGAAAATATTTATCCCCTGGCCTTCCTTTGACCAAGTTCATTTTCTAGAGGGATTCTAGAAAGGAAACTTCAACTAGCCATTGTCCCCTTCCATTTGCTGTATTCTAGTGAATAGCAGATCCCAAAGCCATGTGTGCAATCATCTATTCTGGCCTAGCCTTTCTATTTGGCAAGTTAGGAGTGATACATCAAAAGCAGGATCTGATTTCATGTTCAAGGTCCATTTGACTTTTTGTGATTTTGATGCAGCGTTTGGTATTTCCAGTGAGAACTTACTGGGCATTTGTGTAATTCCATGTTTACCATATAATTATTTGTATTGCTTACAGATCCAGCCACCTGCCACTCTTTTTCCAAATGAATCCACGACAATCTGACTGGAGTTACACTGGTTTGAAAGGGATTATCCCATCTGTGCTTCATTATAGTCTTCTTGGTTATAATTTTTTCATTCCAGATGCAATAGGTATTATTATTATATGGTCTGCTTCTTTCAAAAGCTGTTTTAAAAGGCTAATACAGATATAAATGAAAAATCAGACAATAACTTTCCAGTATAACATATCTATAAACAGAAAGTTACAAATCCAGTGCAGCCTTTTCTTTGTAATATTCAGGGGAGGGAATCTTTTTTTGTAACTCACTGCCAGTCAATTTGTATACCTAGATGTCTGGAACTCACTACCTGATTCTGTTGTCACCTGCTCAAACACCCACTCCTTTACCCTCAAACTAACCTCTATTGACTTCACCCCATTCCTAAGAGGTCTGTAAGGGGCAGGCATGAACACCCAATCGTGCCTACCGTCCCTGTCATATTGTCTCCAATTATTAGTTCCTATTTCTTATATTTAAACTTACATTTTTTCTTATTTCTATTGTCTTGTAAGCTTTTCACAAAATATAAATAAATAAAAAATAAATAGATGGATTACTGGTCTGACAATAAAAGGCAGTTTTTAAGATTCCTATTGGAAAACAAATGTACACAAACTGACATCAATATCCAATTTTGCCACCACACTGGAGCTAGTTGATTTCAGTTATCAGGCGTTAGTCTGCGTACTAGTAAAAACAATTGAAGGATATAAGTAGAAAATCCATATGCACTTAATCTTGCCTTCATTCATTCTAATTGATGCAAGAACAGGGATTTTTGGTTTTGCAGCTGATTCACAGCATGGATTACATCTATTCAAGAGCTCAAAGATATAGTATGTTTTCTTTGTGAAAGTTTCCCAGGTTTAATGCCTTCAGACCCCAAGTGGAGCTAAAATTGTTTTGATCTGGAAACTGAAGATATAAAACCAATCAGTTTAATTATGTGTTATATTGACAAATGACCTGATTAAAAGACAGTTTCCTTTGATAAGATATGAAACTTTGTTTCATTTCTGATTATGAATGAAAATTCCCAGATACTTGTGACTGTTCTTCGTTAGCCATCTATTTGTACCATTTAGCTCAAGTTATGCCAAGAAGCTTTCTGGCCATCTGCAAAATCTAAAATAAAGCTATTGGGCATCTCCAAAATGTCATCACTTATCTTCTGTACTTGTGGAGAACAAGAAACATGGTATTTTTCAATTCCATGGAAATGTCATCAACTTTATTTCTTTTAGTCTACTGACTTTCATTTTATGGCTTCAGGCAGCATTCAACATTTAGTCTTAAAATAATTGAATGTACCAGGAAAAAAGGCAACCCCTTAAAAGCTGGGCAAAGAGATTGAAGCCCTTTTCTAAACTGAAAGAAGAAGGCAACCAGCCTCAGGAACAATGAGGAATCTGTTACCAAATAAGCAAAGCTACTCTTCATGTCAAATGCATCCATCACAAGCCTGGGGAAAGGCATCCTGTTGAAGATGGAATTGAATGGGGCAGATTGTGTGCAAATAGTTGTACCACAAAATAATTTGGCCTCAGCCACATTCATACAAAATTAACTAAAAGCCTGAGGTGATTTCAGATTGCCTAAAATAAAAATAGTTTCTGTAATTTCAAGGTCTCTGAGTGTTGGAATAGACTGCTTTAAACTCTGTTCTCATAATCTGCAACAACCATGCATTGCTAAGCATTGCCTTTTTAAAACATGCTTCATTGAATAAACAACTAGTTTGACATACTAGTTGTTATGCCTTAAGCCATGGTTTTCAACCAGGGGTGGGATTCTACCAATTCACACCTATTCGCTAGAACCGGTTGTTAACATTCTAAGCAGTTCGGAGAACCTATTGTTAGAAGAAATTACTGGCCTAATCCTGCAAGCAAGGCAGGAAGGAAACATTCTGGTGTTGCTTATAGAAGCTGCCTCTTCGTTAACCCTTATTTCATTCTTGGCAGGACGATTTCCTGTCTCAGGAATGTCTCTGGAGTTATTTTTCCCTCCTTTTCTGGTACTTTGCTTGTGTGGAGTGACCATTTAAAGTTACAATGGCACTGAAAAAAGTGNTTGCTTGTGTGGAGTGACCATTTAAAGTTACAATGGCACTGAAAAAAGTGACTTATGATCATTTTTCACACTTACGACTGTTGTAGCATTCCCACAGTCATGAGAGGCCAGGTGAGGAGATGTGTGTCTCGATGTGAGTGATATTGAGTTGGCTACACCAAGCCAATAACATGACCACCAAGCCATGTCCACCCAGTCACATGGCCACCAAGCCACACCCACCACCTAAGACATGCCCACAGAATCGGTTGTTAAAAATTTTGAATCCCACCCCTATTTACAACCCAGAGAAAATAAATGTGTATATCATACTAAGGATGTATCCTATTTTGTCAGATGGCCTTGTCCTGAATATGAGCCACCAAACATTTCTGGAGGGTCGGAAATGATGTTGTTGTCTTCCAGGGGCTCTTGGCCAATGTAAATCCTCATATTATCACTTACATTTGCCTGACCGGAGTTGAAGGCAGGAGCTTCTGGCTTGTGCCAGCTCAAATGTTTCTGTCCAGTTTGCCTTAAGGCTAGGTCCCACTGGCCAACGGATGTAAAACTTATGCAAAAAGGACACAGCGGACAAGCAAAATTTGGGGGTGCTCCATCCGTTGTCATCCGCTCCAAAAAGTGGCAAAAATTTGCATAAACAGAACGGAAAAGGAAAAGGACGAGGTGGGTAGTATGTAGTGGGATGTTAAATGGATGTTCATAGAAGCCTAGAGGATGTATATAGGATGCAAACCGTTCATTGCTTATCCTTTCTATTTCCGTGCTACTAACACTGTGTAGACGTTCGTGTACCTTTTGTTTCCTCCCTCTTTCCATTTTCAGCTGCAGTGGATGTGAGTTGAGGGGATCCAGAGGATGCAGAGAGAGTACAGCGGACGTTTGACGGATGATAAACGGACATAGAACGTTTGTTGCTCATATGTGTGTGATGTACATCGTACGCAGCGGAAAGTTCATCCACTCAAAAATTTTGTGCAGCTCAAAACTTCTTTGAGCGGATGAAATCTCAGTGGACAGATGCTCAAAGGATAGAGTGTAGAAACACGTATGCAATGAGTATACAACGGAATGCATAGCGTTTTCCAACGTTTTTTAACGTTTTACATCCTCTTTGCATCCGTTGGTGCAGTGGGACAGGGGCTTTATGCATTTTGCTTTCTTGTAGGCCATTCCCAGAACATGTATAATGTATTGCTTTGAGACATGCAATAACTTACTTGCAGATATAGTTCAATTTTGCATAACAAAGTCATTTCCTTGTGCTGTAAAACATGGCTTCATTTTTCATAAAAGCCAGGCTACCTACAGAATCTGCTTGGTCCTGTTACTTCAGCCTATTCCACCCGGTGAGGCAGGGAAGATACATTGCAGACGGTCACAATTAAAAAACTCTGATTGATAGGATCTAGGAGGAGAGCCTTCCCACCCACCCCCAAAAATATTCTCCCCAGAGGTGAGACAGACCCCCAATTCTCCTGCTCTTCCCTTCTGCAGCCTCACTTGTGAAGCCTAAAGGAGCAGGCAGTTATGAGACTAGTTGATTCCCTGCGAATTTAATTAATTTTAACAGGGTTTAATTATTCTTGTCCTTCTAAGAACAATTAATTTTTAATTCTAACATTTCATTTTTTAATTTTTATATACTATGTTTATATTTTATTGTACATGGCCCAGAGGCCCTCGTTGAGGGAGATAGGTGGTTCAAAAATATGGGAAATAAATAAACAAACAAACTAACAAACAACTCATTGTATTGATATTAGAAATGTGGGACTGATCAAGAGTTAGGTACTGTTAGAACAGACTCTCAATAGTACTTTAATTGTAGTAGCTTAGGTGAAAATAACAACTGTTGAGTTGGACTGATCTTTGAGAGATCCAGATGCAATAAATCTGTGTTAATAGAAATATCATGTTTAACAAAAAGAAATAAATAAAAGGCCCAGAAATATGAAACATTTAATCGTCAGTTCTCCATTTTAACTCTTATGGTTTTGTCTATTATTTTATTACTATTGTTGTATAAGAGCAATGCTGCTTGAAAAATGAATGTGAATGTATTTGACAGAGGATGAAGGATTTCTTTTCTTTTAACAGGAAATTATCTGGTCTTTTGTCTGAAATTCAGCTATTTATATTAGTATTGTACTGTTCCAGCTGGAAATGTGTATCAGTTTAATTTTTCATAATCTAAACCTACTAGGCCAATTATATTGCTTTGTCTGAAGAATCAAATAGTCAGAAATGTTATTTTCCACTACAATCATTATACAATTTTCTGACATACTTTAGAACACTTGCTCTGTTCAAATTTAATCAGTGGCAAAATATACGTAGGATCAGCCCTTCCTTGGTTTTAGTTCCTTTATTATTTGTGATCTTCACTTTTTTTAAAAAAATAATGTTGATTTTAACAGCAATTCTCCTCCCCACCCCCAATCCCACACTCCCTTTCCCTGGTTTTTGCACTAGCAGATAAGGGACTGAAACTGTAAAAGCACAGAAACTCAACACTGGGTAGATCTGGGATATGATATTGATTATGCTATGTTTTAATACTGTCCTGGTTATCAAGAGAAGAGAAGTGATTTTACAATGACTTGAATTATATTATCAACTCACTGTAGAGATTACTCATTTACTGAATCCAAAATTAAAGTTGAATACTAAAGATTTATCTCACATTTCGTCTAGCCTGCTAATTTTGTTTTCTGTATGTTTTGTAAAGGTGGAACATTTTCAGCAGAATTTCTGATTGATGAAGAGCTATATATTAGATGGCTCCAAATTGTCGCCTTCCTTCCAGTCATGTCTTTCAGGACTCCACCATGGATCTGTTGTGGTGATTGGGTAGGTAAACTTCAGTGATATATTTTTGTTTTCTAATGACACTAAAATCAAAGAAACCTTTTCCCAGGTTGATTATTTACTTCTTTCAAGTTCCTCTGAAAAAGATGTGCTTATCCTGTTTAATTGTTAAAGCTTGAGATCTCATGCAGATAAGACACAACAGAAATCCCTGAAGGCCTTCTCAAACAATCAATTTCATTTTTCTCTTTATTTCTATTTTCCTTTTCACAATAATTCATTCTATTTTCTTGTGAGATTGGGTGTTTATGCCTTTACAGAAAGCCTCTTTTTGTCCTCAGATTCTAATACATGTTCTTGTGATACTTTCCTTCTTAATATTGCAAACATTTGCCTTTTCATTTTCTCAATGTATTATTACTCCAATTCATGTTTACTTTCCTCCCTCATAAATCATAATGGTATTTTACTGTGCTTCCAACCTTTCATTTTAAGCTGCATGCTTTAGAACTAAATTTAGCCAAAACCTGGTTTGCCATATCCACAATGCGATTCATGGGCTTCTTCTCTCTCCTAGCCAATTCAAAATCCTCTTCCTTCTCTTCTTCCTCCTTTACTTTGTCTCTTCTTTGTCCCTCTACCCACTCAGTTCCTTTTGCATTACTTCTTCCTTTTAATTTAGCCATTAGTAGCCTTCTCCTCATGCCTTTTCATGTCCCTGCCAGCTTTGTAATCCAAATCATTAGCAGCAATTTTGCGTAACACTTGGCAATTGCTCTCACTTTCCCCTCGTTGCCTTGGCCAGGACTCCCTTCAACTGGCCATGGAGGGGCACTAGAAAGGCAGATAACTGGCACCTTTCCCTGTTCCTTGTTTTACTCACTGTGCCTCTTTTCAAATCAAGGGTTAAAAAACAGGCTTAAAAGCCTTAACTGGAGATTGTATCAGAAGGATAGCAATGCAATTATGAAAAATAAGGGAGGACAATGCGACAGGATGCCAGCAAGGTAAAAATGGCCACCAATGGGAAATCCCTGCCGCACTCTGTTCTGTATGCAAATAACCGGCTTCAAATAATGCATTCCCATTGGCTGCTAAGAACGATAAGGGATTGGTTCTTTTGAACCAAGTCCTCGCAGCAGGCTGGGCAAGGCGGCAAAATTAAACAACTGTCATTGGCTACAGCCGGCCCGGAAAAAAGAGTAAAAAAGACCGCGCGCGGCTTGAGCCAATGTTCCTCTTTCTACATCCTGACATTAAATAAAGACTTTGCTGTTGGAACCCGGTCTACCTCCGTGTTTTTCCGAACAAAACACTGGCGACGAGGATGGGATCGTCCTAAACGCAAGACCGAGCACGCATGGTGAGAGAAAATTCCAGACGACAACGAAATGGCTTGGGAACAACGCACCGCCCGCACCTTTAAATCCCAACGAAGGAAAAGACTGGGATTCGTATGCAGACCGCTTCCAGATGTACCTGGAGAGCAACGAGATGGAAGACATCTCCGAACAACGCAAAAGAGCCGTTTTTCTAACGCACTGCGGACCGACCATTTTCAAAATGGCAAAAGCCCTGGCGAAGCCCCGAGACGTTAAGCAGCTAACCTGGTCCGAGCTCCAAGAAACTACTGAAAACACACTACGCACCAACGGTATCAAACCTCATAAGACGGCACGAAATTCTACCGGAGAGACCAGAAAGAAGGTGAGACGGTAGCCGACTTCGTGGCCGCACTCCGACAGATAGGGGGAGAATGCGAATTCTCAAACTCGACGAGGCGATGAGGGACCGAAGTAATCTTGGGGCTAAGCGATTCAGCGGCACAAAGTAAAGCTGCTGAACAAGCCGAAGATAACCCTAGTGAGCCATCGCGGAAGCCACAGTGCCGAAGCCGCGAAAAAGTCGGCCGTTACCATGAGACAGATGAACACGAGCAGGGACGAACAGAATCCGGCCACGAGAAGGAAACAATCTCCCGTTACCACCCACCACGAAGACTATGGGGAGACATCCGAGTCAGACGACGGAGACCGACGAGGTCCACCGCACGCATAGCCGGCAAGAAAGAGCGCGAAAAAGAAATTTGGCGAATGCGCTGCTGCGGAGGAAGCCACCCGAGAGCGGAATGCAGATTTCTCGATGCCATTCTGCAGAAGTTGCAAGAAACGAGGGCACATCGAGAAAGTCTGCAGGAACAGAAGAAACTACAGCCCGACGAGAACGCGCAATTCCCCCACACGAGCCGAGCCCCGGCGAGCGGAAGAGAACGTGGTCACGAAACAAGCAAACCGCAAACAGAGAGAATACACATCAAACTGTTTACAATAGGGAGCGCTAAGACGGAAAGCGGAAAGAAAGTCAATGTAACAGTGAAAATTGAAGGAAAACCCTGCGAAATGGAGGTGGACTCAGGATCCTTCCTGTCTATGGTCTCGTGGAACACTAAAAAAGCAACTAGTCCCTGGCATCCGACCGACAGAACTAAAAAAGCAGCGGCTAACACTCAAGGACTACCAGGGCAACCGAATCCCGGTAGTTGGCATGGGCAAATTCAAAGTCTCGTATAAGCAGCACGACCGAGATACTCCCGCTGACCATAGTCGACCGAGACAGGCCGAGCCTCCTGGGCATGCGAATGGTTCGCCGCGTTGGGCATCGGGATGACCGGGATAGACCGAGTGAGCACAACCGACTGGGAGGAAGGACCTAATCCGGGAATCCAGGACGTGTTCGACGCTCATTGGTCAAGTACCGGGGAAACCCTATTTCCTTCAGTCTAGACCCACAAGTAGCCCCTAAAAGACTAAAAGCCCGGGAGTTCCGTTTGCTTTAAAAAGCAAAAATCGAGGAACAGCTAAACAAATTAGTAGCTCAGGGGGTGCTAGAGCCTGTAGACCATGCCAAATGGGAAACGCCGATAGTCCACACCGATTAAGCCCGACGGGTCATCCGATCTTGTGTGACTACAAGGCGACCCTGAACCACGCACTACAACAGAGCCATCACCCGGTGCAGTATCCAGCACTTGCTACATTCCCTGGGGGAGGAAAAATTTTTGCCAAACTCGACTGGCACAAGCATACAACAACTCCCAGTAGACCCCGAAACAGCGGAGGCCACAGACTATAGTGACACACAAAGGGGCATTCAGATGCAAGAGACTCCAATTTGGAGTCAGTGTAGCACCAGGGTTTTTCAAAAGCCTCATGGACGCCTCCTAAACGGCATACAAGGAGTCTACCGTCCTTCGACGACCGTCCTAATCTCAGCAAAAAACGAAAACCAACTAAACAGACACTAAAAAAGGTACTAACCAAATTCAGGGAAGCTGGACTAAAAGTAAAAAAAGAAGTGCTGCCTGGCCAAAAAGAGCGTCGAATTTCTGGGCTATTTAATAGACGGAGAGGGCATAACACCCACCGAAAAGAAAACCAAAGCCATAAATAACGCACCAGAGCCAAAGAACAAAAGCGAGTTACAGGCATTCTTGGGTCTAATAAACTTTTCAAACGTATTCCTACCAAATAAGGCCACAATAGCAGAACCGCTACAACCGTTAACTAGACAAAAAAGCAATTTGGACTTGGGGGCAACAAAGAAAGAAAAGCCTTTTCAACAGATAAAAAGATTGCTAACCTCGAATACCGTCCTCATCCAATTCAGCGACACCTTACCACTGAGAGTGACCTGCGACGCCATCACCGTTTGGAGTCGGAGCCATCCTGAGCACCCAACTTACGACGGAAGAGAGGCGCCCGTCGCATACTACTCAAAAAACTCTATCAAATAAGCCGAGCGAAACTACAGCCAAACTGGACCAGAGAGGGCCCTAGCAATTGTCGCTGGGTAAAAACGTTTTCATGAATACCTGTACGGGCGGGCTTTTCAAATTGTCACAGACAGACACAAACCATCTAACTTGGAATTTTGGCGGGAAACAAACCCACCCAAACATCCTGTCCCCAGAAATGACTAGGGTGGTCTGAGTTTCTAGCAGCCTACTCATACAACCTAATACACCGGCCAGGGAAACAAATTTCCCATGCGGACGCTTTAAGCAGAGCGCCATTGGCCAGCAACGGAAGAAGACCCGGCACCAACGATGACCACCCTACAAATAGAGACATGCCCCGATCTACCAATCTCCGCGAACGATGTCGCCAGAGCCACGGCAAAAGACCCATTGACGCGCCGAATACTGAACTGGGTAGGTAGAGGCTGGCCGGAAAATCAAAAAAAGCGAACTTTAAAACCTTTCCGGACCAGACAAACTGAACTATCTATAGAGAAGGGATGTCTTACTGTGGGGTGAGCGGGTAGTCATCCAAACAAATTACAAACAAGGGTTCTGAACATGTTGCACGAGGGACACCCGGGAGTTGTTAAAATGAAAAGCCTCGCAAGGAGCTATGTCTTGGTGGCCGGGCATGATAAGGACATTGAATATTGGGTCACCTCGTGCAACAAATGCCAGAGAGCCAGACCAACTCCCCCAAAGGCACCTATAAGGGACTGGGAAATACCAAGGGGCCCCTGGTCGCGGATCCATATCGACTTCGCAGGCCCCACTAAGGGACACACGTTTCTGATTGTCGTGGACGCATACTCAAATTGGCTAGAGGTGAAAATCATGCCATCAACGGACAACAGAAATGGTGATAAAAGAACTAGACAAACTTTTTGTGACCCACGGCCTGCCAGACGTACTAGTGTCCGATAACGGACCTCAACTAACCAGCCTACCATTCGAACAATACCTAGCCTCCTAGGTATAGACATGCCTACAGCGCCGGCCCATCCGGCGGCAAACGGTAGGGCTGAAAGAATGGTCAGGTTTACCAAGGAGGGCCTAGAAAGAATGGACAATGGGGACATCCAAACAAAATAAACAGGCTGCTCACCCGCCAACATATACACCAAGTACCACAACCAACAAAACCCCATCAGAACTACTGATGGGAGAAAACTCAGATCGCAGCTAGATCGGCTACACCCCAAACTTCACACCAGAAAACCCCCCGACTCCTCCCACTGACTCAGGAGTTTTAAAATTGGCGACCTGGTATACGCCAAAAATTTTACGGGACACCCCACTGTGGGTACCGGGACAAATCACAGACCTAACAGGCCCAAAGTCATACCGATTAACAGTAGACGATGGCAGGAAGTGGAAGCGGCACATTGACCAGCTCCGGTCCCGAAACTTAGAAAGGGGCAATGAAACACAACCAAACTACGACAAAAGAGAGGAAATCCAAACCAAAAGAGGGGGGGAAACACACGAAAAATAAATAAAGAACCGTTTAAAAACAACGCCGATAAACAAACAAATCAAAAAGAGCAAAACGAAGACTCACTGTTTGGAGAAAATTGCATGGAGAATCCACCGAAAGAGGCCAGCCAAGCCGACTCAACCTGCCGCGAAGGAACGGGAGGGAGCGGCGAAGCGCCGGCCCAAAGCAACTCAGGCGGCGCATGAATGCAGGCCTCACCCTTCCAGACGGTTCCAGAGAGAAGAGCAGAGAAAGCAGCAACACCCTCCGAACCGGTCGAAGACACGCGAACAAATGAACCGCGCAGGTCCAGTCGAGCCCGAAGAAGCCCCGCCTACTTGCGAGACTACGTCACGACGTAAGACTGAACAAGAGGGGAGGGGTGTTCTGTATGCAAATAACCAGCTTCAAATAATGCATTCCCATTGGCTGCTAAGAACGATAAGGGATTGGTTCCTTTTGAACCAATCCTGCAGCCGCGGGAAGGCGGCAAAATTAAACAACTGTCATTGGCTACAAGCCGGCCGGGAAAAAGATATAAAAAGACCGGCGCGGCTTGAGCCAATGTTCCTCTTTCTACATCCTGACTTAAATAAAGACTTTGCTGTTGGAACCCGGTCTACCTCGTGTTTTTCCGAACAAAACACACTCCTCTACAGGAAATGCTGGAAAGTCCTTAGCCCTGGTAGTACAGTAGTTAGTCTAATAGTCTGGAGTTTGATCCGGATGGGGCTCAAGATTCACTTTGTCTTCCATCCTTCCGAGGTCAGTAAAACAAGTATCCAGATTGTTGGGGGCAATATGCAAATAATGCTAACATTGAAAACCACTCAGAGAGTGCTCTGAAGCACGATGGGGCAGTACATAGGTCTAAAATGCTATTGCTACTGCCATCACATTAGCCTAGATTTCCAGAAACTTTACAGCATTGCTAGATATACTCTGATACATACATTCCTATCAGAGGTGGAATATCTCCATAGGGGCCTCATTCCTCTTAGTCTTTAACATTTTCTTCTATTGATTGGCTATGTGTTGCTACCTACCTCCCACATTTGGAATTCTTCCCCACTGCAATTATTTCCCATCTTGCTCCTTTTTAAAAACTTCTGGAAGCCCTTCCCTTTTTTCCCCTCTCCTCCCTTCCCTCCCTCTTTCCCTTTCCTTAACCTCTTTTCAGGACTCTAGGCTTTGACCAGCTGACTTTACACAAGTTGCTTTTCTACCATTTTTTTTCTTTTGAAGTGTCTTATTAGATTATATTTCAGGGGGCATGTGCAGTTGCTGCTGCCACTGGTAACAATGGTAAAGTCTGACCACATTCAGTTCATGGAGGAAATTTCCATCAGTGACTAATTATGTTGAGAAGCTGAATAAACTGATGAAATACCAAGAAGTTCATGTTTTCTGGCTAATTCTATATCTACTCAGTGAGGTGTTTGCAAATAATGTTTGTTGCATCTGCTACTCATTAAGACATATTTTAAAACAAACTTTTGTTTTGATTTGTATTTTTTAAAAAAGCTATTGTCCTTCCTTTCTTACAGGTGTTGAACCTCACCAGGTACTATATTCAGAGACACCAGAATTTTGTGGTTCCACTCATTGAAAAATACAGCAAGGAATGGTTATCTAGGAGGGATCCAATTTTTCGACCCACCTGGTGGCTCAGCCCCACTGAGCCAGCTGCCTTTACCATTGATGACCAATTTCTCATAGGCGAGGAGGTAAGACATGGATTCTTTCCTAGCATATTTTAGGCCATCTCTGAAAGACTGGTTGACATTTTTTTACAGGCGTATTAGAATACCTGAAAATGTCATCTCCCTAAGGCTTTCAGAAATCTCTCTCCAGTTAAGGGGGAAAAAAACCCAGAGTGCATCACAGTATCTGAAAATACTTTTAAAAATACTGTACAGCACATTAGCAAAAAGGTATTTATTAAGACTGACATTGACAAAATATAATCCATCATTCCCTAACCTGATGGTCACTCCCATCAAAATTCCAGCTCGTGTTGATGACAACCATCAAATACAGTGACACGGACACATTGGGAAGGCACTCAGTTGAAGAAAAAAAACCTGAAGATTTCTGTAATGATAGTTCTCTTTCTTCAGCCTTTGGGAATTAATCTACTAGAATGTCAATGAATCAATGGAAGTCAACCAGTGTGCATTACATGGTTGGGGCTATTTGTTAAAGGGAGGGAGATTATTTATTTAAAGACCTTTTGAAAAGTTGTCACAATTACGAGCATGGCTTGCTTGAACAGTGAGCATAGAATACTGTGCTTGCTTCATTTTAAAACAGATAACAGAAAAGAAAAGCTGGAAAAGAAAATAAAAAATAAATAGAATAGGTTTGATGTTCTTTTAAGCAACATAATTTAAGAAAGGCATGATAGAGATTTAGAATTTTTTTGTTAGTGATATATTAGCAATATATTAGATCTAAAATATTTCTATACTGCCTCAAATCAAATGCTTTTCTAAGCAATTTACAATAGATTTATGAAGTACTTATACATATAAGAAACACAATACAGGTTTTTTACTACAAAATTGGTAGGGGAGAGGAAGCATTATCCAACATTCATGCAGGGAAGGCTTGGCTAAAAAAGTACAGTAGGTCTTTAAAAATGACTTACAGAATATAATGCCAAATCCTGGGGTTCAAATGTACTACCAGAAAGAAAGCTGCTCCTGAGAAAATGCAAAATGATTTTCTGCCAAAGTTGGCACATGCAGCTAGACTTAGATGGCTATAATGATCACCCATATCTGTAACAGCAAAGATGGTCTACCAATATTCCAGTCCCCAAGTTGTTCAGGTCTTCATGTGCTTTAGGAACTAATTAGCAGCCAGTGCAAATTGCTTTCACAGAAACAGCTAAGAGCTCTGTTCTGCAATCTGGCCACTACATTCTGCATCAGCTGCAATTTTCAGATAAAGATAGCTCCAGAGGTGGTATTCAGCAGGTTCTGATCAGTTCTGGAGAATCGATAGTGGAAATTTTGAGTAGTTTGGAGAACCAGCAAATACCACCTCTGACTGGCCCCGCCCCCATCTATTCTCTGCCTCCGGAGTCCCAGCTGATTGGTTGAGTCTTCTTTTGTTGCCCTGCACAGGAGAACGGAGCTGGGAAGCAGGTTAGTGGGGTGTGGAGGAATGGAGATTCTACACTATTCATCCTCCAGGAGTGGGGAGGGAATGGAGACTTTATAGTATCCTTCCCCTGCCACACCTACCAAGCCATGCCCACAGAACCAGTAGTAAAAAAATTTGAATCCCACCACTGGATAGCTCTACATAATGGATAGCCTTAGAGTAATCAGCTCATCCATTTTTCCTTGAAGGGAAGCATTGTAAAATTTAACTTTTTTTCTCTCAGTCTTCATGGGTAATTCCAATGTCACTTCCTTAAGCCAAAGCAAGGAAGGAACAGAGCTGATCTTCTTGAAATTGGGCTGGAGGTTGTTGGGATTAATCATTCTCATTTCCTTCTGTCCAAACTTTATGAATTAAATATGGGTTTATTTGCTGCAAAGTCTTTATTCCGAGTTAGCTTTATTGGCCACATCAAATACCATTCTACTCAATTTTTTTCTGGAGTAGCACAAAATAGAAAATGAAAGTGAAAAATTTCCTTCCCATGCATCTTTCCCTTTCCATCTCCCCATTTCATATCACTGGATTTCTATCATTGGATAGAGGATGCACAAGAATGATTGTGAATGATGTGACATTTTCCACAGGCACAAAACAGCTCAGCAACATTGTTTCATGGAAGAATTTGGAATGCATCAGGAAAACAATTACCTAAAGTTTTACAGATGGAAATGGAGCTTTGGTATACAAGATATGGATGGGAACTTACATGGTGTTCCCTCACTGTAGGTGGAGTCCTTTAACTGTAGACAGATACAAGAACAGGATCTAATGCACCTTTCCAGCTTCAATGCTTTTGTTCCTCTCTTCTTTTTCTCATATGCCTTCTGCTAGAAAACTGCAGCAAAAATGATCACTCTCCTCTTGGTTTATGATAGACTGTTTCATAATAAAGTATCACTCGGCATCCTTTTGCTCCATCTGATAATTAGACTTCTGAAAGAGAGCTAACTCATGTTCCAAAGATGCCTGTATATGGCTTTAGCACTTGTTCAAAAGAATACCGTTATGTTTAAAAGTAGCTTTAAAAAGCCTATCAAGCACTGGGAGCCTAACAAGCTGAACACTGAAGTAGAATCTTTGCTGTTTCATTGCACAGTGTTGCAAAGAACTGTGAGTAAAGAACAGGCTTTTTACATACCCTGTAACGGAACAGGTAAGCTCCATAGGATTGGAGACCTAGTCGGTAGATTGCCATGTCCTTTTCTTCAGCTAACTCTTCTCCCAATCCTAAAAATCCCTTGTGCAAAGCTTGGAAAAACGTTGAGAGATGATCAAATCTGCTTGTCCATCAAAACTGTTTCTTCCTATCTCATTTCCATCCCAATTAAGAGGGTGACTGAGGGATGCTTTGTCATGGCCAGGTGACATTTAGTAGAAAGCAAGCAAAACTATGATGATAGAATCCACCCATCCCATTCCTTAACTTGCCTTGCACACAATAAAGAGAAGGATACAACCATTTAATAGCACCCTTATGCTGCAGGTTAAGGATCAGCACAAGAGAAGTGAATGATGTGGTTGCTCCTTTGTGATCTAAATAGTGTTGAAAGCTATTCAAATTTGATTCCAAAAATTGTCTTGGAGTGTGAGCATAGCACTTTGTGTGCTAATCTTTAAAGCAACTATGTCATTTCATTGATTTGCATGGCTGTCCTCTGCAATTTCCTCGTGACACATGGAAAGCCAAAACTACTTTAAGGGATTGTAAGTCAGTGCTGTATTCACACCACTTCACATTCTAAAATGCCTTTCTGAATCAAAGCCATGCACAGTTCTCTTGTTTACAACGTATATTTCTATGAGATATTTTGAACCCTAATAATCCCAACTATTTCAAACTTTGTTTATCAACATGATTAAGATAATTGTGCGCTATGTCATAGCATTAATTAGCATTAACAGGCATCTGGGAATAGATGAGAGAATAATTAATGCTTTAATTACTTTTTTAGTTAAAGTTCAAATACAGCCAATATCTAATTAAATGTTGAAGCATTTTTATTTGTTGATTATGATTCATCTAAAAAAATAATTGCTGTTGTATCAAGACAACAAAACATTGATCTTTAATATCTTTTGCTGTAATACTGCTACATGGCAGGATCTCCAGTGTTCTCTTTATTCCAGTTAAGAAAATCTTTACCATAGAGTTATCTTACCTATTGAATTTTTGCTGCCTAGATCCTGTATCTTCTTTATTATTTTGGATTTGATAAGCATCTGAAGCGCTGTGGTGTATAATAATACCTACTTAAATTTGTAGTGTTGATTTAAAAATCAATGACAAACCTTTAAATAAATATTTTTGCTCTAATTCTTTAAGTCATCTGGTTGTTAAATATTAAAAATAAGCAGAGCAGGTTTTTTGTCTCCCTCTGGACTCCTTTCCTTGAAACGGCTACGTTTGATAAAAGAGAAATTCCCATATTATATAGTCAATATATATCATCACATAATAGAAATGACTACATTGCAATTATAAGTCTTAAATATTTTATACATAAAGTAAAAAATTGGAATTACAGGTGTAGGATAAAAATGTATCTTACTGTTTTAAAGTGTGTCTGTCTGGGCAATTTTGTGATGTGCCTAGAGCTGGTCTGATCAAGTATTGGTAGACAAGTTTCAAGTGAGCCTCATATCTTCTGTGTTAAGACCAACTATATTTATACACATTGTGCCTCTCAGATAATTTTAATGAGATTATCTTTGTTAAATGCAGGTTCTGGTTGCTCCAGTAACAGAACAAGGGCAATTCCAGAGGGATATCTACCTGCCTAGAAAAGGTCAGAAATGGATGGATACCAACACTGCCCAGATGTTTGATGGGGGAACCTTCCTTAGGAATTATTCAGTGCCTCTTGTGGACGTGGCTGTTTTTGTTAAGATTTCCTAGACTCTGGAATTACTCAGATTTTGGGACATTTATCCATGCTGCAGAGAAGAACTGCTGACAGGCCTTATGTGGCTAACTTCTTGAAGCTACCGGCCAGAGATGCAATTTTCCAAAAAGTATCTATATTAAAATAATTCTATAAGGAAATTGTTTCATTTAAGTTTAAAAAATAATGGAAAAACCTCTGTCTATGTTACTATAACTTTGCATTTTGAAACCCCGGGTGCTGGTTTTCATTGTCTAAGAGACATTTGAAGCATCCTGTTAATTGGGGAAAATTATGCATGATCATTGTTATGCCAAACCTCATTACTTCCCACTATCCCTAACGGTCAGGAAATGAACTTGATCTTTATTTTAAAAAAAATAGGGTAGTAAAATAAGAGGAACCTAAAATTTTCTGTGGTACTGGACTGCTATAAATTGGTTAGGAGTCAACTTTTCTGAAATGTTTATAGTTTGCTAGACTGTGTATAAGCAGGCAAATAATTTTTCATTTTAACAATCCACCCTTATTTTACAGGTTATTTTTATATACATTTTATTACAAGTTTTAGAAAGGAGATTAAAAAACTATCAAAAACCATTAAAAAGTAAGGAAAGAAAGGAAAAGAAAGAAAGGACAAAGGTACTAAAAGAAAAAAAGTTATAGAAAGAAGCTTCCAATTTTCTTCTGTAGCAAATACAAAAATATCTTTTTATGGTTACAAAAAGCTCTCCTTTTTCTATTACCTAATATTTTCTAATTATCAGAACCACAAATCAAAAGGTTAGGTGTTTCATGCAGAAAATAAGGGGTTTCCAGTCAGCAGTAAATGTAGATGTTTTCTTTTCTATTATCAAAAAAGGCCACTTAGCCACCTCTGCAAATTCCATCATCTTCAGCCATTCCTCCATTGTGAGTAGTGCTGAACCTTTCCATTTTTGAGCATGTAATAATCTTGCTACAGTTATATGTACAAAAATAAAGTCCCATGCATTTTTCAAGCTGTTTAATTATTATACTAAAAGAAAACTGGTTAATAAAGAATGCTGAACTTTTATTGTTTATCTGACCTAGTTTAAAAATTAAGTGAACCAAAAATTATTTTAAGCTTTGTGAATGAAAATACTTAAACCATTATCTGTCTAATTCATCCATCCATTTTACATTTTATTTGTTTTATTTATGCCCACTGCAACTGATCAGAGGCTGGGCAGTTTACAACAACTAAGAGCAAATAAACACAAGGCCTCAGAATTAAAACATCCACAGCAAGACTCAAATAAACATTATAAACCATTAAATTACGTGCCTAAAATAAATCAAACAATCCTATATATTCTGTTATCCATCAGGATCAGCAGGTTCTTCCAGGTGGATCATATCCCTAGGAGGAGGTGCCTTGCAAAGTGGCTTGCTGCCAAGAAGCGAAAGATTAACAACCAATATTTTGAATTGTAGCCAGAAGCTCATAGGAAGCTTCTGCAGAGCCCAGAGCATAGATGTGATAGGCTCACAATGACAAGAGTAACTGGGCTGCTGCCTTTTGGATTAAATGAAGTTTCTGAGCATCTAGGAACATTACTAGTTCCAATGTCTCCCCGGGGTGCAAGCATCAAAGTCATAGTGCAGATGGTGGTAAAATCTGCAGCTCCTCTCAGTTCCACCATTACTGTGAGCTCCAGCTTTCCTGCAGTGAAGCTTCAAAACTCCTGAGATCTCCTTCATTAGGTATCCTAGCTTTTAGATTTGTCATTGCCAATAATAATAACCCACCTTACCTTTAAAGGCAGCTGCAGCTCCACCAAACAGCAGAGATGAGTCAATTGCTTTATTTGCTATTGTTGTCACCATACCTGCCAGATGGAATAATTTAGTAATCAGATGTTTTCAGTGTTCCTATGCCAATGACAATTAAATTCTCCCAGTTCTCTCCTAAGCCAGAGGTGGTATTCATCAGGTTCTGACCAGTTCTGGAGAACCGGTAGTGGAAATTTTGAGTAGTTTGGAGAACCAGCAAATACCACCTCTGACTGGCCCCACCCCCNCTGCACAGGAGAATGGAGCTGGAAAGCAGGTTAGTGGGGTGGGGAGGGAATGGAGATTTTACAGTATCCTTCCCTTGGAGTGGAGTAGGAATGGAGATTTTGCAATGTCCTTCCCATACCACACCCACCAAGCCATGCCACACCTACCAAGCCACACCCACAGAACCAGTAGTAAAAATTTTGAATCCCACCAGTTAAGCTTCACTTTCTGCAGCCAGCCAAACTCCTGGGTTACAGATCTGGGTCCATCCAAGCCAATACTGTACAGACACTAGATCCTGGACCACTCCAAGCGCTCATTTGTGTCTACCAGCCAATGTTCTTATCAACATTTCCAAGCCAAATTCACAGAACAGACCCTTTAAAGTCGCTATGATCAAATACCATCTTAAAACCCAGATATACATATAAATACATACACAACAACTAACTACTCTCCATTTGTAAAATCAATTCTTTGATAATAACCTTAAGGCAATGTGTATACTGTGACCACAGAGTAAAAAGTGAGACATCGCATTAAAATCTGCAACACAGGTAAGACAGAAAATCAGCTACCCTTTCTGTAGCTGATAGCACATTGAAAGCAGCTGAAATGATAAATTTTAGAATGTTCAAACAGAAAAGATAGTGGTAAAGCTCCCCAAATTGTCCAGGATACTTGTTCTCCAGTTGGGTGACAAACGTAGGCATGAAATATATCACTGCAAGAACCTACTGTGGAAACATTTACTCGTTCTTGCCCTGGACTTGGGCCCCTTTCATCTGATCGTTGTCTTGATAGACGCACTTCATCCTTTCCCTCAAGGCCATTCTCTTAGACCTCTACAATGTTGCCTTCCTATTTGCCTCTATGACGAATTTAAAGCCAATGGGGTCAACATATAAGTCAATTGATTGCAGGAAATACGACTTCAACAACAGAGTGGTCAATGTCTGGAATACTCTACCTGACTCTGTGGTTTTTTCCCCAAACCTCAAAAACTTTAACCTTGCGCTTAAGACCCCTGTCACACTGCCAGCAAGGGGATGGAAAGAGGATGTAACGGACGAAGAAACACTTGCCATCCGTTGAGTTAAGCGCTGAATTGATTCGCGTTCTGCATCTCACTGATACGTTTTTGCTTCCTTCGATCCGTCCACAATCCGTGTTATTAGACGTTTCATCCGCTTCAGAAAGTTTTCGCCTGCTCAAACTTTTGAGTGGAATATGTAATTCGCAATTTCAGTGACCATTCTGGGTCAGCTCGACCGCTAACGCATTCCGCATATGCCGACTCGCTAAGGCATCACGCATGGTATTGCAGCCATGTTACGCTGGCTAGTTCGCCTCAACCCGCTATATCCGCTAGGCATCCGCTGCGCATGCCGCGAATCTCCATCCGCTCCAGCGGTAAACGGACGCAGGGAGGAGGCGGAACAGGACGCGGAACGGATGCAGAACGGATGGCCTAGCGGATGCAGCATGGAAACAAAGCATGTATGGAAAAAACATTCGCAGAGGGGACCTATCTCGGATATATTAAGGATGTCTAAGAGATGCCTAGAGGATGCAAAGGGACACATAGAGGAAAACCTATACTGCCTGAATAAAGGGGGACCAACTCATCTGGATCTCACTTTCAGACAGCAGCCTACGTGCAGCCTTGCAGCCATTCATCTAGCTACTGCAGTCCTTCTATCCTTCCCAGTTCCTCATGTCCACCATTGTCATAAAATGTCCTTTTGGCAGCCCACCATCCTTCTGCAAAGTGCGAAGCCATCTACAGGCTCTGTGAATTCTACTACGGGAAGAAAAAGAGGTAGCCAAGAAGCGTCTGGATACGAAGACGGTTCACCAGAAGAGCAGAGGAGGACTGGTGACAACAGCGCTGATGGTGGGAGCTCATGCGAACGAAGACACTCGGGCATTCCAGAACTTCATGAGGATGCCTCCAGCTATGTTTGACGAAGTTGTGCAGCGGCTGACACCCAGGTTGACCAAGGCAAAACACGCAAAATTCCGGCCCAGCCTGGACCCTTGGGCTCAAGGTGGCACTCACTCTGTGCCACCTGGCCTCAGGACCACCTACAGGAGCAATGCAGTATGGCTGGAGGGTGCCACACAACACCATCAGCATTGTGGTCAGAGAAGTGGTGCAGGCCATCATCGAAGAATGCATGGAGGAGCTCCTCCAGTGCCCTCCACTGAAGAAGGATGGAAGAAAGTTGCAGAGCAGTAGGTACCAGAGGTGGAACTTCCCACACACCGTTGGAGCCATAGATGGGAAGCACGTGGCCTGCAAAGCTCCAAGCCAACTCAGGGTCCTCTTATCACAACTACAAGGGCTTCTTCAGCATCATCCTCTTCGCCATGGTCGATTGCTGAGTGTCACATGTACATCGAGGCTTCAGGCAACGGCTCATCTTCAGATGCCCAGCGTATACAACCTCAAGGAGGGCCTGGAAACGCAACCTCATCATGGGCTTCCAGATTCCCAGATCCCCCCCCTGCCAACAAAACCCAACGCCAAGATGTTGCCCTACTTCATGCGTGGGATATGACACCTTTTCCCTCACAACCTACCTCATGAACGCCCTACACCTCCAAATGCCTCACCCGTGAAGAGAGGATCTTCAACTACAGGCTGTCCAGGGCAAGGCGGGTGGGTGAGAACGCCTTTGGCATCCTGGCCAACAGGTTCCAGGGTACTTCTCACCACCATGCAGCATCCGCCCAGAGACCATGAGGAGGATCGTGGAAGCTTGCTGCATCCTGCACAATCTCATGCGCACCTGCTACCCAGTCTTGCAGAAACAGGCTCGTGAACCTCCAGCAAGGCAATGGGGACATGGAGCCTGGGGAATGGAGGCAAGGTAGACATTGATAAACACTGAGGATGTGCAAGGCCCCAACAGAGCCTCACGTGAAGGGAAAAAGCAGCGCAACCTCCTGAGACACGGTGCAACTCCCCAGCTGGAGCAGTGGAGTGGCAAGACAGGATGATAGATG
Organism: Laticauda laticaudata; assembly: GCA_004320025.1. Taxonomy (NCBI): domain Eukaryota; kingdom Metazoa; phylum Chordata; class Lepidosauria; order Squamata; family Elapidae; genus Laticauda; species Laticauda laticaudata. The sequence goes on along the minus strand of BHFT01000075.1, from coordinate 728 downwards.
ATTAATGGATGCTCCTTTAGCCTGTCTCATCACATGGATGAGATTGGGCCATGTATGTTGGGTGGGCCTACAATGAACAGGGCATTTAATAAAGAGTTGTGTTTATGTTGACATGTGTGGATGATTGATTACATTATTATTGATAATAAAGGGCCATAGGTGTGGCACTTGGGAGGGTGGACCATCCAGTCCCACTATGCTTGCACTGGAGTTTTATCTATCCCAAACTATTACCATTCCCAAAGGTATCCCTGCCCATCCCAAAGCTATTACCCATCCCAAAGGTATTCCCTGCCCATCCCACAGCTATCTGCAACCCTATCCACTGCTACTTTAACCCATCCCACAAGCATCGCAAAGACTTAAACCATTTCTAAAGTTTCCACCAAGACTTTATTAAAAAAAAGAAATGAAAGCAAGTGTGCGAATCAAAGATAGACTTTATTAACAAGAAAGCTATAAAACAAAAATGAGTCCTCTGACACTCCTCTTGTTGCTCAGTCTCAAGGGGTGAAGGGTCCAGGTGCTGTGGAGGGTGGCTGGTGCTGGAGTGCTTGTCTGAATCCCGCCATCATCAGCTCCTCCAGAAGCAGAAGCAGCAGAAAGACCCCAGCCAAGAAGAGCGAGCCGTGCTGCAGAAGCCCCAGCAGAACCAGAGTGAGGGCCAGGGGCGGGATGGTGGCCTGTCCCTCTTGCCAGGGCTGGCAGCAGATGGCTGAGGCTTTCTG
>BHFT01000074.1:65439-79044 GCA_004320025.1 Laticauda laticaudata | reverse complement strand
CATAACTACAAAGGCCCATATCAACAAACAAGGGGGCACTCATTCCAATCTACTAATGAGGGAAGCAGAAAGACTATACCTGTGGGCCTAAATCCATCTTCTCTCTCTGAAGGCGGAGCACATATCTGGAGTAGCGAATGTACAAGCGGATTGGCTCAGCATAGCCACGTTGGACCAATCAGAGTGGCATCATTTCTGAATGAATCTGTGATTCTGTGAGCAACTCAATCTGCCTGCATGCTTTGCCTGATTTTGGTAAAAATTGCTTTTTAAAAAATAAAAAAAATCAATATTTACATATAAGGTGTGTTGTGAGTTAATTTTGTGAGTTTATTTGTGAGCAAATTTTATGAGTTTGCTTGCAAGCAAATTTTATGTGACAGACTCCGGTAGGAAATTGCAGGATAGATCTCTGAGTGAATCTGTAATTCTGTGAGCAACTCAGTCTGCCTGCCTCTTTTGCCAGATTTGGGGTAAAAGTTGCTCTTTTTTAATAAAAAAAATATTTACATAAATATTTATAATATTTACATGCAAGCCACACCCAGCCAGTTATATGACCAGCAACCATGCCCACAAATTAGGCCACACCCACAGAACCAGTTAAGAAATTTGAATCTCACCCCTGATGCCACTTCTGTTCCAACTCATGTTGGGGCTAGGGGCAAATTCTGGTAGAGCTATGTCTTGTGCCCTATGGAATCAAGAATTAACCTTTGGCCCAAAGGAAGGGTCCCGACATGGACTACCCGGTTGTCGGAGAAAATGCCCAATCAAGTCACACTGAAAACCCCCAACTCGGACACCCTCTTGGCTGACATGAAAGCCTCCAGGAAGGCCACCTTGAGGGACAAGAGGCAAATGCCCCTGTCTGTAAAGTTCAAGGGTGGACCTGTCAGGTCCTGTAGCACTTTAGGGAAGTCCCAAAAGGATACCTTTGAACTACAGGGAATGAAGATATGATGCTCCCTTCCAGATCTGTGAACTGAAGGGAGATGGGAGAGGGAAGAATACTTATCCCATGACAACACAGACCCCAAGGTAGCTACCTACCAATGGAGGGTATATGGTGAGAGCTCCTTATCTAGACTGTTCTGGAGAAACAGTAACACATCTGGGACTGACCCTCTTGGAACACCATCCATCAAGCGTCCAGGTGGCATCAAAGATGCAGGTGGCAGGGCCTCCTGGCCAAAGAGGTGCCAGAAGTACTAGCTCCACCTTCTCAAACAATTTCTGGAGTACTGCGGAATGAACAGAAGACAGGGGAGGGTATAGAGGAGACTTGGGGCTCCCCTGCTCAAAAGTGCATTGGACCCCTCTGCTCCCTGGGCAAGAAACCTGGAGAAGAATCTGCCTACCTGTGCATTCTGGGGAGTGTCAAATGGATTCACCACAGGGCCTCCGAAATTGCTGGCCATGTCCTGGAACAGGGAGGGGTGGAGACTCCAATTGGTCGACCTTGATCTGAGTCAACCAGTTAGCCTGGGAATTGTTGGCCCCTGAGATGTGGTCCGCTCTGAGGGATAGAAGGTTCCTCTCTGCCCACCTCCCCAGGCACTCCACTTCCTGCATCAGGGACCTGGACCAGGTGTACCCCTGCCTGTTGACATGGGCCTTAGCTGCCATGTTCACTGTCATGACCAGCACGGAACACCCTGTCACCCTGTCCTGGGAGCACCTCAAGGCCAAGAAGATAGCATTGAATTCTAGGAAATTTATAGGACGAGACCTGTCTGCCTGGGGCCAGCAACCCTGAGCAATCTGGCCTTGCAGATGAGCCCCTCCCTGGCTGTAAAGGCTGGCATCTGTTGTGACCCTTATTCTGTCTGGCTCTATGAATTGATGGCCCTTCGTGAAGGCCTGTTGCCATCACGAAAAGGACCGAAGGACCTGTGAAGGGATCTGAACCCTGATGGCCGAGTGGCTGGTTCTTACCCATTAAAATAGCAGGAGGAACCCTTGCAGGGTGTGGGCATGTAGGTGAGCCCATGGCCCTATGTCAATGCCAGAGATAATATTCCCAAACAGTGGTGACAGGAGAGACAGAGGAATGGTGTGAAGCTGTCAAATCCTGTTTTATCTACTCATTGAGGCTCTTCTATCATTCCGGGGAAAGAAAGACCTTGCAGCAAGTCGAGTTGATCGCCCCAAGGTGTAGAAGATGGGTTGTCATAGAAGATGACTCTTGGCAATTCTAGGGAGAACCTCTACAACTGTAAGAGCTGCATTGTGAGCTGCAGGTTGCAGTTGGCTGTCTGGACAGACTTTGACTGGATCAGAATGTCACCAGATAACATTAGATTTTCATTGGTAGAGCTTGATGGGATGCTGCCTATGCTGCCAATATCTTGATAAAGACCCTGGGCCCGACGAGAGGCCAAATGGGAGGGGGGACTGGAACTGATAATGCCTGCCGTTGTAATGGAAGAGTAGGAACTGGTGGAGAGGGGGGCAGATTGGGATATGGAGGAATGCCTCCATGAAGTCTATGGATGAGAGGAGATTGCCCTCCTGGATGCTCTGCAGGACAGAATGTTGGGACTGCATCTTGAAATACCTGTAGGGGATGAACCTGTTTGAGACTCGAGGTCAAGAATTGCTCTCCACCTCCACCCCCTGAGGCTCTTGAGATCACAAAGAAGCAGGGGTAAGACCCCCAGCCCTGCTGATACCCCGGGACCTGTTGTATGGCTCTGATGCCCACCAGTGTTCAGTGGCTGTTGCCATAAGGGCCCTTCTGGATCTGTCCCGAGAAACTGGACAGGAAACAAAAAACAAAAAAATCTCAGAGGAGGGGAGAGAAACTCAAATTGGAGACCCGCTCTCCCAGATCTGAGCACCCAGGCGTCCGATGTTGATTCCTCCCATCTGATTGCGAAGGAGGCCAGGCGACCTCCAAAGGGAGAGAAGGGAAGCAGAGCTTTAGTGTAGGACCGTACAGTCTTCTCTCCCTCGAAAAGGCTGCTTACCAGAGAACTGCTGTTTTCTTCCTGTTCAGTGAGGTTGCTGTTCCTGAACAGGAGGAAAAGGAGGAAAAGAGATCTGGATCTTGGGAAAGTGCAAGCTGGTTTCAGGTCTAAATGATGGAGGTCCTGAATATGGCCCCTGGCAGAAGTCTGACTGCTTGTTTGAGGAGGACAGGATCTTCTGTTTGTCCTTTGTTTCCACCAGGTCAGGTGCCAGGGCCACCCCAATAGCATGTCTCCTGAGCATGGAGCAGATGCCAGGTTCCCCTTGTGATGGGAGGCTATTTGCCATTTGTGCCACCAGAGTAGATGTCTTTGAGGCAAATCTAGCCAAATTTAATGTGGCATCAACAGTAAATTCTACTACTGCATTTATTTTATCTAAGTCCTGGTGAGACTTGTAATCATTGCTCGGCCAGTGGAGTTGTAGCTGGTGGAGCCACTGCAGCGCGGACTTCATAAAAAAAGAAGATTGTGGTGGAGGTCCACACCACCCGGGATGCAGTTAGGTGGGTGTGGTTGAGAATCTGCACAGATCTTTTGTACTCAGATATGAAGACATCCTCTGGTTCAATTGGAGCTCCAAATGTAGAAAAAAATGGGTACCACCAGAGAATCAACTGGGGGTTCCAACAAGGCATTGGCCAAGGAAGGGCCCACATTGTAGAGTCTCTGTCTCAGGATGAGGGGTGTGGCCCTGATACAGGAAAGGCACATAGATCTTTCAATAAGTCCAGAAATAGCCCCGGAGAGGGGAGTACCTCGGTCTGGACAATAGGTACAGCAAATAAGAGTCACCTTGGATGGAAGACTCTACTTGTGCCTCAGGTGCCACCTCATCAAGTCCCTGTTGGGCCTAACTAAAATCTTATGAAGGAGGGTCTATACAAAGAAGGCCTGAATATGGTAGCAGAGATGGGTTACTCAGGCTAGAACCTTCCTCACTGAAAGGATGGATTCCTGAACTCATCCTCTTCCTCAGAGAAGGAGGATCTGCTATATGCAGAGTAAAATAAAGAACTCCAGTCCCCATTTAATCTCCCCCTTCAGAATGAGAACAGGAAAACCCTGATCCTGTGGTCTAGCATATCCCCGCTGGGCAGGAGGGAAACAGAAGGCTGGGAGAAACCATGGTCCCCACCGGCAGGGCAGAGAAGAAGTTGAAATCCCTCCTCAGTGCTCTGCCTAGCTGTCACTGAGACTATATCATAGAGTCTACAGGTCTATTGTCTGAGGGGGGGGTGTCTGTTGGGCGAAGACCAGCATCAGTGTATAAAGTGACCTCCGCCTAGGCCTGTGTCTACCTTTTGTCTACCTTTAGTCGATAAAACCCTTGTGGATTCAAAGAATCTGGGCCCCAGTCAACCTGTATAAAAACTAGGCCCAAACTCTTTCAGATCTAGGTGGAGGAGAAGGCCTCAACCAGTCTCACAGGAGACCAGGCCTGCAGGTGACAGGTGGGACTGCTATCTGCCCCTCCAGGTCTAGGATGGGCTCAGGGCAGGCCTGCAACTCCCTGACTGAACGAGGGCCTGGAAATTATTTTTCTAAAGCAGCATGTCTTTCTGCTCTTAATTCTGACTTTGAGGTCTTCTTAGGAGCCAAGGCCTTGGCTCTGATTCTTGCTGCTGCCTCTATGTTAATAGAATGGACTCTCTTTAGTATCCTTCTAGAGAATTCTGAGCCCTGGACTATTTCCAGACTCAGTGTTCCAGCTTGGGCCCCATTTACCTTCCAAGGTGCTAGGAAACAACACTAGAGGTGCTGACAGCTCCTAACGTGTTGTCCTAGATGACAGCCTGAGGGATCTGGTATGATGTTGAGAGGGCCAAGAAATTGGTGGTGGATAATGGCCCGGTCCCAAAATGGCTGGCTGCTATGTGCATGGGAAAAATCCCTGTAACAGACAGTCTACGGAGCCCAGCTATGCTCTCAGGGCCTGGCCTGTGTCTTCTGTGGACCCGCTGCCAGGTGCTGAATTTGAAGTCCAAGTCACTGGCCGAGAGAATCAGACGAAAAATACAGCCTGGGCCTGGCCTATGTCTTCTAAGAGCCTCTCTACCAGAGGCCCAACAAACAGCTGTGAGGCACAGATAAGAATTGGGGCCTGTGTGCTGTTAAAGGCAATGCGTGGGAGGCTCAGCCAAGCTCTCCCGGTCTGTGGTCTCCACCTCAGTATTTAGAGTTTTGTAAAAACTGTAGGAGACTCACCAAACTCTCCCAGCCTGGACTCACGATTTTGATGCTGAAGTTTCATCACAATGAAAACCGGAGAGCGGATGCCCGCTCTCCATGGAAACATAGCTTTAATGGGTTCCTGGGAGCTGCGCTGTTGATTCTACTAATTTTTCTGCCTTTCACAAGAATCTCTGATGCTAAGACTAGCTTTGAGACCCCAGAGACACTAACTCTGATTTCAAGGAAGCTGAGTCAAAAGCTGGGAATAGCACCAGAGGCTGGCTTTTTATAGTGTGGCAGACTCAGCTTGTTGACATCATAAGGAGGAGTCTAACCCATTGCTGGACTCTCGATGCAGCATGGAGGAGAAGAAATAGATCTATAGAGGTTGCTATAACCACCACTCTTCACGCTGCTCTGACTCATCTGGAACAGCGTGGGGGGGAGGGCTATGTGAGGATGCTTTTTGTAGATTTTAGTTTGCATTTAACACAATTCTTCCACAGAGACGAGTGTCTAAACTTCTGGTCCTTGGATTTTCTTATTCAGTCTGCCTTTGGATTATGGATTTCCTGTCTGGCCACTCACAGAGGGTCAGATTAGGTAATTATACCTCTTCAGCCCTTATTCTTAACAATGGTACACTACAGGATTGCGTGTTGAGTCTCTTATTACATACTCTTTATGTGTATGACTGCATTCCCACTCATGCTAGTAATACTATTACTTAATTTGCAGATGATACAACAGTGTTTGAACTCATCTCTGGCAGGGGTGTAAGTCTGCCTCCTGAGATGAGGTGGACCAGTTGTTTTTGTTCTGTGGAGACAGTAACTTGGTCCTCAACACCAATAAGGTCAAGGAGCTTATAGTGGACTATAGAAGGAATAGATCAGACATCCAGCCCTTGCTTATCAATGGAGACCAAGTGGAGCAAGTGGCCAGTTTTAAGTTTATGGGAGTTACCATAAAAGAGGACCTGACCTGGGGTGCTCACATTGCGGCACTGGTCAAAAGGGTCCAGCAGCGATTATACTAACTGAGACTTCTCAGAAAACAACAACTGGATAAAAAGCTGCTGTTGGCCTTCTACCACTGCACCATAGAGAGTATCTTAACTTACTGCACCTGATTTGCCAATTGCACAGTGGCGGATAGGACAACACTTCAGATGTCATTGCCCAGAAGATCATTGGTTGCCCTCTCCCCTCTTGGGAAGAGCTTTATAGCTCCCGCCACCTTAAGAAAGTTCAAAATATTCTCAAAGATCCAGCTCATCTTGGGCACCATTTTTTTTGAACTATTACCATCTGGCAGATGGTAGAGAATAATAAAAACAAAGACAAATAGGCTGAAAAACAGCTTCTATCCCAGGGTAGTAACTCTATTGAATTCTACTGTGTAGTGCAATATTAATACAATATCAGGAGTTTTCAATTCAATGTATAGAATGTGAAGGATGTGTGTGTTTATTTTCATAGTCATAGTGTACAATGAAGATGGTATTTAATTTTATTGTACAAGGTATAATGACAGTGAACTCAAATAAACAGATGCGTCATGTGCTGGCTACGTCCATCCCCAGTTTAGCTCAGGGGGAAAGTCACGATGTCACGTGTCAACAACGGAACACTGCAAATTTGACATTCCTGTCTTAAGTGAAGTTACTTGGTGGCTCCCCAGGAGGTGTGCCTTGCCCAGTGTGTCTGGTTGGCCTTCTGAAAAGCTTTATAGACCTGACTCTTTCCCCAAGATGGGCCAGGATGTTGACTGACTTCTGGTGTGAATGCAGTTTTTTTGATAAGCTGATACTGATTGTTGGGAGCTGTGACCTGTTTCTAATAGTTCTGTGTAGTTGTTACGGTTTCTTTTTTACATTTCTGTTCACTATCTAGAGTTTCTGAGTAGATGGAGAAACTATATGACTTTGATCAGCTAATATTGCATAGAAATGAGCCAACAAGATTGTAAGGCATGCTATCTCTTAATTCAGAAAGTAAAAAACTATCAGTATTCATTGTGATTATGGTGATTATTTAATCCTATATAAACCTAGGGAGTTTTCTTTGAAGAAGGCTGGGTGCTATTATCACAGTTGGCAGTTTAGTTATGTACTTTGTGGGGAAAAAAATCTTTAAAAGAAACATGCCTGCTTGCATTGGAAGTTTTCTTTTCTATTTTTTTTTAGTCTGATGGATACATTTCTTCTGCATGAATGTATAGGCTCCAGACAAAGTATCTTAGACTGGTTTTGTTTCAAGCTTACTATTCTCTGGAAAAAGATAATGTTTTGTTGGCTAATGGATGTTAATTAATGAACCCTACTTGAGAGTTTCTGTCTGTAGATTGAAACAACAAATTGTTTTAACAATGTCAAGTAACACAATCAGTTAAGAATAAGTCAGTTGGATACGGTATAACAATTTTTTGCCTTTCTGTTCTGCTCAATGTTCAATGAGCCTTACATATTAATAAATATTCAAGGATATTTATGTAGATATATGTTAGAGGCAGGCTAAATAGCTTTGCTCTAAAATTCAAGAATGTAGATACTCTTAACTAGTTAATCTTTGTTTCAGATGGAGCTAAAATAAGTTTAGTTCTGTTGATATAAATTCCATTTATCATTTTAAGTGAATTTGTGCTTATTTTCCATAACAAATGCAGAAGAGTATTTGCTTATCTATGCTGTATAGAATATTTGCTAAACATAACATAGGAATCATATAAAAGTGAAAAAAGAATTAATACTCTATAATTTGAAATCTGCCCTAGACTCATGTTAGATTTAAGGATCCCCAGTTCTGATTATTCTTGTTTGTCTATTTCTTTGTAGATCATGCAGACTGACATACATATGAGCGAATGGCAAAGGAATTACTTTATTGTTACCTCTGATACTTCTACACCAGGACAAAAAGCAGATGTGTATCGTTCACAAATTTTACATATTCAGCATGCATGGGCAAACTCAGATATTTCCCAAGGTTGTGCTGCTAATCTTTTCAAAAAATATGTAGAAAAATATTCTGAAATTATTGATTCTGACAATGTAGAAAAAGGCTTGAATAACTATGCTAAAGATATTTTGACTATGGGAAAGAATCAGCAGAATAAGAGTGACAAGTGGCAGTCTGCTTTAACAACAGATAATGTGATGGAATTCAAGTGTGTTCAAGCAATGATGCAAACTGGAAAAATGTTTGAGTTGCCTCTAAAGGCGCAAGTAGATATATCCATTGATAAACAGGTCACTGAGTCAGTTTCTTCAAATATTCCCAATTTTACTCTATCAAGTGGTCATGGAGAATCTATGCTTGGAACTGGTTTGTCAAATTATGTAACTCAAACAACAGAGATTTGTGAGAAGTCATCAACTTCAAAGTGCTATCAAAATGATATATTCTCACCTAAAGCAGGAGTTTCATGTTCTGTTTTGCCTGTGACTATGAATGATGTGTCTTTTAGAGCCCTGACTGGAAACAATGAATCAGCATTTAATAGTTCTCTGAGGTCCACAAGTAATACTCGTTCAGGACAAGATTTATCTTCTGCTCAGTCTGCTTTCTCTGCAAGAATGGGCAATCTAGGCAAAAGGAAGGCATTTGCTGTCTCCAGTGAAGATAACAGTAATATATCTTCTGGTTCCACTATAGAAGGGTCAAACCTTCCATGGAATGAAAAGACAAATAATGAAAACAAAGCATCTGGTTTCAAAACTGCAAAAGAGCAGCTGTGGGTTGATCAACAAAAAAAATTCCAAAATCAACCCCAGAACATCCCATTACCATCTTATGGGGGTACAAAGAAATCTTTGGGAGCTGGAAGATCCCGTGGTCCATTTGGAAAGTTTGTTCCTCCATTTCCCAAACAAGATGGAGATGGAAACACAGGAATGCCATGTAAATCATATGGGACTGGATCTACAGAGCTGACTTACCCAGCAGATGAAAGGTTAAAGAATATAGAACCTAAAATGATAGAACTTATAATGCATGAAATCATGGACCATGGGCCTCCAGTAAACTGGGATGACATAGCTGGAGTTGAGTTTGCAAAAGCAACTATCAAGGAAATAGTAGTATGGCCTATGCTGAGACCTGATATTTTTACTGGATTACGTGGGCCTCCAAAAGGAATTCTTCTGTTTGGTCCTCCTGGAACAGGGAAGACACTTATTGGCAAATGCATTGCTTGCCAGTCTGGGGCTACATTTTTCAGCATCAGTGCATCCTCACTGACTTCCAAGTGGGTTGGTGAAGGAGAAAAGATGGTCCGTGCATTGTTTATAGTGGCACGCTTCCAGCAGCCAGCAGTAATTTTCATTGATGAAATTGATTCTCTCTTATCCCAGCGTGGAGATGGAGAACATGAGTCTTCTAGAAGAATAAAAACTGAATTCTTGGTGCAGTTAGATGGAGCAGCTACTTTTTCTGAAGATCGCATATTAGTTGTAGGTGCAACCAACCGACCACAAGAGATTGATGAGGCTGCCCGAAGGAGACTGGTAAAGAGGCTCTATATTCCACTTCCCGAGGCTTCTGCTAGAAAGCAGATTGTGTCTCGTCTAATGTCAAAAGAACATTGCTCCCTAACTGAAGAGGAAATTAACTTCATTGTTAAGAAATCAGATGGTTTTTCTGGGGCTGACATGACCCAACTTTGCCGAGAGGCTTCTCTGGGTCCTATTCGCAGCCTTCAATCTCTTGACATTACAACTATTAGACCTGAACAAGTACGATCCATAGCTTTTCAAGATTTTGAGAGTGCTTTCAGAACTGTTCGACCTAGTGTGTCTTCTACAGATCTAGAATTTTATGAAACCTGGAATCAAATGTTTGGGAGTGGAAGATGAGAAGAATTATGAAACCTGGAATCAAATGTTTGGGAGTGGAAGATGAGAAGAATTAATATGTATGCATATTCAGTTCTGAAATATTAATAATCTAATAAATTTGAATATCTTTTCCTAGATAATTGTTTTGCATGAGAGTGTTTAATCATTTTTGCTAGCAGAAAAATAGTAGAATTCTATAGAAATCCCCTGTATTGCTCTTTTGTGCCTTGCTATATTTTTGTATGCATTTATTAACATTAAATGCATGTTGATAAGATGTATTATTAACTTAAATATACCCTCCCCAACTCCTTTTCATCAAAAGAATCCAAAGAATTTGTGAAATTTAGCTTATATCCAGGCATAAACATGCAAAATTTTCAGTGCTGTATTATTGAGATGAGAAGTGGAAGAGCTTAAAGTGAATGTAAATAGGTAGAGGTACCCATGTTTCCCCAAAAATAAGTTGTAGCCTGATTTTTGGGGGATGGGTCTAATGTAAGCCTGACCCTCCAAAAAACCTAGTGAAAGGGGTGGGTATGGCTAGCACAGGGGCCAGCCCTTCCCTTCCCCGGTCACCTCATGATGGCTCGTGGATCAGCTGAGCCAGTGAGAGTTGGGAGCTGCCTCTTGTTCCGTCTCTGGGCACCTGGAGGTGTTTCCTGCGCATGCTTGCCAGCCCCATCCTTGCCTGCAGCACCAGGCAACCTTGCACCAAGGCTCCACTCTTTCACAGCTCACCTTGTTGCTCTGAAGCAGGCGATGACCACACTTTGAGCTCCATCAAGCCTGGAGCTTGGGTTTTACGCAGCTTGCTGCTACCATACAAGGCAAAAAACCGGGTGGCACGTTGGGATTGCTTCCTTCCCCCCACCTGTGCCTGGCTGCATTTCCCTGCCGCCCGTGTTATTCAGATTACATCCTAGTATGTTTTGGAAGGCAGTTGCTGTTGCCTGTACTTCAGTTTGCACAGCAGCAGTGACTAGGATTTATTTTTATTTCCCTTCTAAAACATGGCAGGACAGCACTGGCAAGAGGCAGAGGCACAGGGCTACCCATTCCATGTTCTTGCAGCTGCTGCAAGAACATTTCAGGCACCTGCTATAAGCACATTTCAGGAAAGAGTTAAGTCCTTTTCACTTTTGACCCTACCCTCTGAAGTGCTCCCCCCACCTGCAGGCCCCTTTTGCCAATGGCTGCCAATAGAGCCACGCCTCCTCACCTGTCACTGCCTTCAGGCTGCTGTGCACCTTCTTGCAGATCTACTCAGTGCTGCAGACACTGAGCTATGAGGTGAGCATGGTGCTATTTGGGCCCTGGCCCTGGCCCTGGTGGGCACTAGTTCTCATGCTGGCTGTGCGCTCCAGGGCACTCTGGAAGTCATAGATCTGGAATGACAGTCATGCTTCTTTTGCAGCAGGACCATCCCCACAGATCAACTGTTTCATGGAGGCCCAAGGTGGGAGGGGTAACTTGAGCCCACCCCCACCTCCAAATATGGGGGGGGAGGAAAGATCTCCCCAAAAATAAGATCTGGTGCCTTTTTTTGGTTGTTCAAAAAATACATGGTCTTATTTTCGGAGAAACAGATACATTGGATATGTTTGCTACCTTGAATTACTTGCAAAATAATACCGCCATTTGGCAGTCCTCTTGGAATTCAATTAGTGACATTTCTTTTTGCTGCCTTCTCTTTCCCTCCAAAAAATTCTGTGTAAAATGATTCTGGAATCAGCCATCTATAATTCACCTCTTTTTAAAGTAGCATTTTGGTCAGGAAATCAGTATTCTCTTCTCATCTCTCTCGCTCTTCTGGGTACTTGTTTCAGGACCACAATCTCCTTTATCTTTATATTTCAATGTTTTCTTCTTGCCACCTGCAATATTTGCGTTTTAATGGTTTTATTTGTAAAACTTCTCTTGGTAGGCTATTTCTCATTGCATATCTTGTGAAGACTCGAAAAACCTCATCTATTCCATCCATCATCTTCTCTTTGGGTATTTCCAGAGCTTCAGCGAAGATTTCTATCATTATCTCAGCTAAGTTTTGTCCCTTTTCTTCCTCTGTGTTTTGGAATCTGAGATAAAATTCGGATCTGTCCATCTCCCATCTCAGCATGCCACTTTTATCTTGTTCAACCACAGTTAATCTGCCATCAATATCTCCAATCTTCTTATCTCTGTGTTTATCTTCTTCAATTTTTTGGAATCTCTCATCATACTTCATCATCATTTGTTGAATATTCTCTACCTTTTCATCAGTTTTTTCTATTCTCTTTTCAGTATTCTCTGTTCTTGCTTGTATACTTTGAATTCCTTGAATTATCGTCTGCAGCGTCACCTTTTCCTGTTCTTTTTCTTGTTGTAAAGTTGTCTGTACTGAGCACTGTCCTCCAGATAGTGAAGAGGAAGATGTAGGAATTGAAGAACCAGCCGCTGTTAGTTTCCTGCTCATTCAGACGATTCAAAATCTTCAGGTTCTTCTAGACCTTAATCCACTCGTGAAATAACCAATTGTAATTCCAAGTAAAAATAGTGGAAAAAAAGAAGCAAGATAAAAAAAAATTCTTCAGGCTCTTGTATACCTTAATCCAATCGATTAGTTAAGGTGTTGAAGAACCTGAATAATTTCTTTTTTTTCTTTAGTTTTTTACTTTTTTTCTGTCTCCTACAAGATTTAACAATTTTTTCCTTTTGCTGTTTATGGTTTTTTTCTTCCTTTTTCTTCCTTAATCCAATTAAAAAGTCTCAGGTATGAAAAGGTATACAAAAAAAGGAAGCCACAAAAAGAAAACCAATATGGAAAGTAAATAAAAAATACAGGAGAGGGAGAGAGAAAAAAGAAAAAGGATTACTCCCTTAAAAAAAGAAAACATTAATACTAAGACTTGTCTTTTAAAATGAAACACAAAAGTAAAAATTAGGCTCCAAAAGCAAAAAGAAAGACAAAAGCAAGTTCCAAAAGGCCAAAGCCCAGCTTTAAAAAGAGAAAAAAAATGCACTGCACCTATTTATTATCCAAGGTTTTTGTTAAGTTTTATAGCTCTCTTCTCTAGAGTCTTATCTTTTTTCTGTAAACTTCAACACAGACTCCAGCTTCTGATATAAACCCAGAAGAGCACCTGCAAAGATATCTGCGACCTCAGACCTTCAAGATCGTATGCCGTATCATCGCAACGCCAGCTCTGCCCCGTACCTTCAGTGATATTGTACGTTTATTAATTCTGTTTAGAAACTGATTTAAAATATCACATTGGCTTGTATTTGCTTTTATATCCTGTAGTCTTAAGAGCTTAAATATCTTAGATGTATCTTCTTTGAGGACTGAAATCACAAAGCTACATCAGACTACTTCCAGGAATGCTGACAGAAAATACAATTCCTAGGCACTTTGCAGGCTGGATCACTTCATGTCTGTAAAACATCTTAAAAGAATGATATATAAAGAAAGTTTTAATTGGAAACCATTGAATATTTCCTGCATTTAAAATAAATAAAAGATTAGCATTCTGTCTTGTAAAGCTGGCACTTCTGTAACACATAAAATGACATTTAATGTTTCCAATTTTTCTTTTTTCTTAATTCTGATTAAGTACTCACTTATGCAAAAAAAAAAAAAAA